>MEIZ01000130.1:184574-226113 GCA_001723225.1 Globodera ellingtonae | reverse complement strand
TTGTCGTCGTTGTGGTGGGCTTTGTCGTCGTTGTGGTAGGCTTTGTCGTCGTTGTGGTGGGCATTGTCGTCGTTGTGGTGGGTATTGTCGTCGTTGTCGTGGGCTTAAAATGAATTGATTGATTAATTGAGTTCACCAAAAGCTGACCAGATCCTTTTCGGTTTGCTTATATTCAGATAACCAAATAAATCATAGTTTGATGTTTTTCCGGATTTATCCAGAAAAATCCCTCAATATCAGGCACCATTTTTGAAAGTCCGGATCCGACCGAATCGTCAATTTTCCGATCATTAATTTAAGAGTACTTATGGGAGGGTTAACAACAAAAACAAGTGTTTAAAAACCCATACAAATTCTCTTTGCTTTGACCAAAAAGCACTTCAAAATGAATAGGAATTTAATTTTCAGATAATCAAAAATTCTGGTATGGACAAATTATACCATAAATTTCAATAATTCTTTTTAGAATTTAATGACAATGGTAAACGCCTGATACGAAAAACATTACCGGACTAAGCAAGTGCGCATTGCACAAATCGGCGTCGTCGCAAAGTTGGTAAAGCGCTTGATAAGCATCAAGCCGAGTAATGTCGCCGTTTTTGTTATTAACGCAAACAGATTTATAGTGAGGTTCCAAGTCGTCTCCTTTGGAACTACATCCTTTGTAGATGGTTAAGATCTTATGATCTGTAAAACATATATTTATAAATGTGTGTTCTACATATTTAAAACGACATTAAGTATAATGGGAACAGCTCGGGTGGGTTAGAATCCCGTCCCGAAATAATTAAAATTTACAAAAAATTATATTACCAAATAAGCACATTGCAGAAAAACACGGCCCATCTTCTGTACATTCTTTAGAGAGATCTCTAATTTGAGCGTCGAAGTAGCCAGTTATGCATTTAGTTCCTCAAATTGAAAATATATAGGTCTATCGGTAGATATGGATCAAATTTTATGGAATTTTAGTCTTAATTTCTGAAAACTATTTGATGCATTGCATCCCTAAAAAGTGCTTTTTATGGAACCAGCCCAAAAGATCAATTTAATTTTTTTGGGAAGGATGGTCGGTAAAATGTTTGCAAAAATCGGCTTTAAATTATGAAAAAGCACGGCCTTTTAACTTAAAAGCCGTTTTTTCCATAAGTTTCAAAACTTCAATCGATTCAAAAACAGTTTTAAATTTATATTTTCTTTTGACGAATTTGTAAATCAGTGCATCAAATAACATATTTTCCGACTATTTTTAGACATAAAAAATATTTTCCATATATTTTGACCAAAAGGGCCCCCCCTAATCCATATTTCCAAAATACCGTATACTTTTGTAAAAGGCAAAAAAAAATCTTTTTTTATTATTTTACAATAGACGTATATACTTGTGTGAAAGGCAATACGAATTTACCGTTTATGGRGCTGAAAGTAAGCATGGCCAACAATGAGATGGCCGGGATGATCGCATTGACGCAAACTTTCATGATGGCTTAAATTAAATAATTGGAAAGCTATTTATTCGAGCATTTTAATAATAAAATGAACGTTTGTGAAAGCATTTTACTCAAAATGATTCTGACCAAAATGAAGCCAATCATTTTTCATCCTTTCATTCCATTTACTTTTTTATGTAAGCAAAAAAATGCGTTCATCAAAAGTGATTCATATGAATTATTTAATTCGATGATGACATTCCTATTCCGAAAAATATATCGCCTAACTAAAATTTATGTTAATTAAAATTTATAGTTTAAATTTTTAAATAATTGTCGATTCTAACATTTTTTAGAAATAATAATATATTTTATTATTGTGTTTATGTTATTTATTAATCAGTGATAGATATGATTGTAAATTTACATGAATGTATTCATTGAGAAAAAATATAAAAAAACGTGGATGGTAAAAATAAAAGGAAAAAGACAAGTACAAATTCGCATTGAATCGTTACCATTTTAGTATATTATTCTTTTTAAATTATCAATTGTTAAGAACACCTTTAATGCATCGATAATCTTTTTATTTTTTGATCAAACATTTAATTATTTTTATTATGCATTTGTCTTAAAAACATTTCTGAAGGTGACTTTACAAATTTAAATTTTAATTCTTTACTTAATATTTTCGTTTTTTTTTTACTAAACAGCTTCATGCGGTAGCATCGGAGTTTATATTATAAGTTCATTTCCGTTAATTGGCTTCTGATTTATTGTTTTTACCTATTTATGTTTCTACATATAAGCAGCTTATCGCTTCGATTTATGTTATTTAAAAAATTTTACGGATATAATATTAGTTTTTATGTTAATTATGTTCCGGGGAGGGAGGAGGGGGCACATGAATATTAAGGGGGGAACAAAGGAATAGCATGGGACATGGGATTGGACGCGAGCGGAGTTGGGGATGAGGAAAACTGCACGGGAACCATAAAAATGTTGGTTGAGAGCGGCTAAATTTGGGGTAATAGTACAGTTGGTGTCCCTTAGCATACTCCAAAAAAGCATTGTTTCGTATAGTTTATGGGATTATGTTGGTATTTAGGCGTACAGAATACATATTTTTGATTCAATTAAGTTAGATTGATTTGGTATATAACGCCAAATATGTACAAACTTAAAAAATTGATTTAGTATGTTGACTGCGACAATTTCAACATTTTAGGCATTGCCCGACTAGTTGCGGACCTAAGCAGACCAATTCACTTCAATTATCAATTATTTTCTTCATTTAAATTCTTTATACTATACATCAATAAATTTAAAAAAATACTATATATTTTTTAAATGATAAGAACAGCATTAGTGATTAGAAGAGCAAATAAAATAAAGATACATGTTCTCAAAATAATGCTAATTTTTTTGCAGAAATTTAAAATAAACTTTTTTTAATATGATTCAATCACTTTAAAAAAAATAATTCTAGAAATAGGGTGCTAAAAAGAGAGAGTCAGGCGGCGAGAGTAATTTGGACATGACACACCGCATATAAAAATTGTTTACTTTTTGAAAATTTTATTTCTGAACAAATAGTGTGCTAAAAAGAGAGAGTCAGGCGGCGAGAGTAATTTGGTCATCAACGCACCCCATCTAATAATTTTTTAGTTACTTTTTTGAACATTTTATTTTTTGATGAAATAGTGTGCTAAAAAGAGAGAGTCACACGGTTAGAGTAATTTGGTCATTAAAGCACCCCATATAAAAATTGTTTTAGTTTACTTTTTGAAAATTTTATTTCTAAACAAATAGTGTGCTAAAAGAGAGAGTCAGGCGGCGAGAGTGATTTGGACATGACACACCCCATCTAAAAATTGTTTTAGTTCTGAAACTTTTATTTTTTGAAGAAATAGTGTGCTAAAAAGAGAGAGTCGGGCGGCGAGTGTAATTTGGGACTGTTTTAGTTTAATTTCTGAAAATTTTATTATTTTATAAATTCTATAGAAAGTGTTAAATTTAGTTTATTTGCAATTTAATTGAAAGTCCATTAAAATTTTGAAAAAAGATTATAGTATTTATTTTTAAAAAAATAATATTTTTTAATTGAATTTTATAGTACTCATCTATTTTTGAACTCAGTCGGACTTATGCGTTGTCAAGGCTTTAAAACTCATATTAATTAAAAAAACAAGCAAGTGTTTTTTTTATTTAGGTTTAATTACATATTCTATTTATTTTCATCAATTTACTATTTAAATTATTATATTTTATATACACTATTTAATTAGCCAATAAATAGTTTTCCAAACATAAAGTGCATTTTATAATCCAATAATTAACACTTTTTGAAAAATGGTACACATAGTCTTTGTCCAATGGTTCCGTGCTCTTGTTGAATTGCATTTGGCATCGCGAATTATTTTTGAAGTTAATTTTATTTCATGTAATATTTGTTTCCCAAAATTTTAAAATAAAAGCAAACATTTATCAGCATTGTTTGTTTAATTAAATTGTCGTGGAGCATTCTTCATTTGGGTTGAAGCACTCAATTCTTAGGTTATGATAGAAAAGATTATAGCTTTTTACAATTTTTTAAGTAAGGTGTTACCCTTTTTAACTTTGTTTTTTGTTGTTTTTTTCAACAAATGTTCCCTTTTTATTTGATTTTATCGGTAGTTATTATTTCTAATAAAGGTATTTAGTTTGTGTTTGTTGAAGAATTACTTGGATTTTAAGTTAAAGCATTTACGGCTTTATGCAACCGGAATTAGATTTTTAATCAACTTAGGTTGTATTACATTTATGCTTCAAGCAATTTTAATTTCTAAATGCGTATTCATTTATAAAGGATTTATATTTGGTAATTATTGCATTCTCTTTTATTCGATATAATAATAATAATTAAATAAGGTTCCGATTTCTCGTTTAGAGACAAAATTTTTTAACATAATTATACGCACAGCAAAGCACGTTTGAATCTGTCACAAAATAATTTAATAAAGTTTTAATTTTATATCATTATTGTTATTTAGGTATGAAAAGTTGCAAAGATTTAGGCCTTTGTTAGTTAACAGATTTTTATTATAAAGGTTGGTTTATTTGCAGTACTTATTTATTAAGTATTTTACATTATATGGCTCGGCCAACCTATTGGTATCACTCTGACTGAGTTTCATTTCTGTTTCTTATACATTGAAACAAATTTATTTAATTTCATCTGTACAAGCTTTTAATTTATAATCTTACAATTTACATTAGTTTTGGATTAGTATTTATTTTGATGTTCTGTCAACTTATTTAAAAATTTTCGTATTCGAATTGGTTTTTTAGAGCTGTTTTTATTTTATTGAAATTTACAACTAAGCAATTTAATAAATTTTATCCGAATTAGTCTTCTGATAAATTGGTATTTGAAATTTTCATTTACAATTTATAAAATTAAATGATAATTATTATTGTTGCCTTCAAAAGGCAAAATCGTAAGACTTCAAGTTTTAAAAAGGAATTGAAGAACGATTTAATAAAACTCAATTTCCAATGAATATTATATCCTTCTTTCAATAATAAGGTTCCAAATTTTTTATTTGTCAAATTTTGTTAAAGGGCACAATGTATGGTGGCGCTTATTTCCACGATGCACTTATATTCCGTGGCATAGTTTTTTTCGCTTTTTTGCATAGTAACTTAACTTGGTGTTTGTCATTTTCGTTATTCACAATTTACGAATTTAATTAAATCGTTTCAAATGGGCATTAAAAAAATGCAATTTTCTTTTGATTATGTTCAAAAAGAATGTAATTGTTTTTAAACTCGTTTTTATATGTTTTAATTTTTTCCACCTTTTCTTTATGTTTAGTTTACTTGATTAATATATAAGTTAAGTGTTTCATTTATTTTGTTACCATTGCAATAGCAAATATTTTAGCATTTGCGTGATTATTTTCTTAAATTCAAAGTATAGTTTATCAACGAACTTTTGGATAAGTTAATATTTTCATGCCTTTGCAAAGTTATCAGAATTTATAATCAAAGATGGTTTTTACAGTTTTTTGATTAGATTAAATGGCTCGATAAGCCTACGAGTAAACTCTAGACTGAGTTTCATTTCTGTTTCTTATACTTTCTTAACAAATTCATTTTATTTCATACGTTACAAAGTTTTAATTTATAATCTTGCAATTTACATTTGTTTTGGATTAGTATTTATTTTGATCTCCTGTCAACTTATTTAAAATTTTATTATTCGAATTGTTCTTTTAATTGGAGCTGTTTTTATTTTATTGAAACACAACAATTCGTGGCGATTTCGTTTTAAAATTATCTTGAAAAAGTTTATACGGAATATTTTGCTTTATCCACGTTTATTGTTAATCAGCTTATATGAATTTTTTTCTACCCTAACATTGTTGGAATTGTTATGATTATTGAAGTTAATATTGACATGTTGTTTTAGTAAATTAGATTTTATATTTTTAGGACGATCGACTCAAGGACCCAAGGGCAAATTTTCCATTGTTTTGTATTTGCATCGAGAAAATACTATAATCTGCCCAGAGCCTATTTTAATCAGACACTAATATTCATTGCTTTAACATGCACCAAAATAAAAAGATAAATAGAATTTTCGCCAAATTTTAATTTAGCATTGGTTCGTAAAAACTAAATAAAAAATTGTAAAAAGATCTTCGTAACCAGACTCTTAATCCTTCTGTCAAACATTGATTTAACATTTTAAAATAAAAATAACAAGCGAATAAATCAAAGGAAAATAAATAAAATTTACCAGAAAATTCAAATGCCATCAAAAATCGTTAACTATTTGAAATGTCGAATGGTAACCGTCTTTTGTAATTTAAACAATTACGGTAAAAAAAAATTTTTTTAAATAATTTTTAAAAATTTAATAAGCAATTTAAACAACTAATTAAACCATCGGAAGGTTGTGCCCCGCAAATATAAATGTGTGTTTTACACCATATCATAATTCACAATTGAACTAAATTTCAATAAAACGGTTGTCAATATTATAGACAATTTACGTTAAAAGCGATTATAATGAAAATAAAAAAATTGTTAATAATTTTGCTGAAGCAGCAGCTCAACTTGCAAGCAAAAACCGATTTCAAGCACGTTAAAAAACTAAAAAATAATTTTTAAACATAAATGCTTTAATTTTAAATATAATTTCATAAGCAAATAGTAAATTTCAAAATTATTTATTTATTTATATATTAATATATAAAACTAAAAAAAGCCGATCACGACGCGACCATGGCAATACGTCTTACAGATAAATAAAAGTTTATACTATCAAAAATATACATAATATTAATTATATTCTTCGTTTTATAATGGCCATAGTTCCATTTTAAATTTGTGAATTAATGTACGCTTCGCGCAGTATTCATAAAACAATTAAAAATCAAAAGAACACAAACAAAAAATCTTCAACATTAAAATTGACTATTGCTTCATAGTAAAAAATTAATAATATTGTTAGTATGAGAAAGCTATAACTTGACCTAAATATAATTATTAAAAAAATATAAAAAAATCCTTTAACAAAAAGACTTGTTTCTATAAAAAACAAGGAAAGATAAAAGCCGTTGGTATACATGACTGTGGATGTCAGACGTCAATGTGCATGGATTAATTTTCGACGAGAACTCGAAATTAGTATGCCCAAACAATTTTATTTTATGCAACTTTATAATTCAAGACTTAAATAGGAAACGCATTTTTTTGTCGCTTGGACGAATATTAATTTTACGCTCATAAAATTTTTAGAATTCATCTGCGAAAGGATAAATCGAATAATCCATTAAAAATGAAGCATAATATTTAAATAATATTTTAAATATTTCATCAAAATGCTCCAAACTAAACAAAGATAATACATATAAAACATTGAAAAGATTTATTACACAATAATCAAACAATTATAGATGAAAAGCAAAGCATTAAATTCAATCAAATCTAACTAATACGAATAAAACAAAGTTTAGAAATCGTTAAAATGCCATTGATAAAATATGGAAAACATTCCTAACTAGATACTCAAAATAACAGTTCGCTTATTGCGATGTTGATAAATATTAAAAAATTTTTTTTTGTACGACAATAAAACTTTCTAGCAATAAACAACATTAAATGATAAGATATAAAGGATTATATCAAACGATAAAAAAACAATTATACATTGTACACACAGCATAAACAAACAAAATCTAATAGTTTTATTTATTAAAGAAATTTAAAGGCATCGGTTCAACGAACGACGATCAATAAATCGCACCCTAAATAAAGAATTTAGAATAAAATAATTACCAGAATTTATAAATTGGTGCGTGCTTAATATAATTAATATTCTTAAAAAATACATCTGAAATAATAATGCGTGGAAACGGAAAAATTATGATGCAGCCGCCTAAAAATTTAAACAATTTTTTCTATTAAAAGTCGTTGTGTCGTGCCAGCGCTTTTTAAAGTTAAAGCAAACCTACGTTGTTAATCTTGTATCCTCTAGTAAAGAATTACCTCTAATTTATATCCAAATAAATGCAGTATATTCAAAAAGGTTAACTTAATACAAAATTTATTTCATAACAAAAATCTTAAAATAAAATAACGAAAAGTATTGCCCCTTTGCGGAGCTATATGAAACTTAAAATGTTATTCCTAAAATTAAAAAGCCTTAAAGTATTATTAAAATTAAAAAACGAAACATATCTTTAGAAATTCTATCCATTTAAATATAATAGTTTTTTGAATTTTATGCATTATTTATTAAATATTGATTGGTGAAAGTTTTTTTTAATTTTTTATTTCTTAATAGGGTTGTTCATTTGGATTTTAATTTTTTTAGCATTTAAAACTTGGATAGATTTAAAAAAAAGTATTATTTTGAATTTGTTCACATTGCAAAATATTATTAATTAGATAAATAAAAATATTATAAATTCTAAAATTCGTAATATTTCTGCCACAAATAAAATCAAGATGTACGACGTTATTTTTTGACTGTTTTTGTTTGACTACCCAAAATGCATAGATAAATAAGTAATCTGTAAAAAATTATGAAAGTCTGGATAATAAACTCTAGTACCCCGTACACAATTATAAGTCGTTCGTCAAGATAACGCCTTCAGGCAATTACACTGAGTTCGTGACTAATTGATAAGATTTTAGAAGGGGGTGCGGATCCCCGTCTGTGTTAAATGTTATATTTCGATTTTGTGTGAGTTGGTGTTAAACATCTAAACAATCTTATACTTTTTTTCCGAATCAAATTATAAATAATGAATTCAAATACGAAAAAAAGTTAAATAAAATTTAAAATGCATAATGATTGAAAACTATGTAGTTTTACAAAATTACTATACATAAATTTATAAAAATGGAAGTAAATTAAATTTACTTATCAAAATTAAAGAAGGATGAAAACCCCATGTACATTGGCACGATTTAAGACGACCAATGAAAATAATAATATATTTAATTGTATTTTGATTAAACAAATAAAGAAAATATTCAATTGATTTGACATGATTCAAAGTAAAATTTTTAAGCACAGAAAATTTGATTGCAAAATTGATTAGAATGTTTATTTTTAAAGTAATAAAATTATAAATGTAATGCGCAAAAATTTATTTAATTTAGCTAATTAAACTAATGAAATGATACGATTCGCTTATTCGATCAACTTATTTAATACGAAAAAGTCAATTTTTAGGGGTGCATTTTTTGAAATTTTGAAAAAGTCGATCCTTAGGGGTGTATTTTTTGAAAATTTTTAAAAAGTCGATCTTTAGGGGTATATTTTTCGTTTTTATTGCATTTTTGTTAAGGAATTTTTGAAAAAAGGGCGAAATATGGAAAAAATATGGAATATGGATAAAAATCGCGAAATATGGAAAAATATGGAAAATATGGATTATAAAATGGGCTCTAGAAGCCCCAACCAAAGCTAAAAACACTATTTCTGGCATTTATACGCTGTTCCGAGTGCGCAAAAAAAATATGGATTTCCATATAAATCGCAGCCCTATTAATTAATAAGGCATTATTTAAATTATTTTACTAAATTTATATTTGAGGCTAAAAATAAATAAATTTTTTGCTAGATTATAGCTTTAATCTCTATTTAAAGAATGAATTGCGGGCAGAATTTTTGTCATATGAGACCTGGTGAGTGTAAATTTTCTCGTTATTGAKATGGATTTTGTAAAGACTGACCAAGTGAATTACCTACTTATAATCAATATTACTCGCATTTTTAATATTATCAAAATGGATAACTTTATTACGTTTTTTATCACTATGTTTTTTATAAATATATTTAGGAAATTATAAATTATAAGTGTTTTCAATATGGATTATGAAATAACGTTAAAATTCTCTTATCTTACGCATCATTCTTTTTATTTTTTAAGCAAGCAGCTACAAATATACGGGCTARGGATATTTTGTATTTATTAAAAATTAGAATAATATCGATTTGTTTGAATAAAGCGGGGCCATTTCATACCAATGTGATAGCAGTTATATTTTATTTCTCGAATATAAAACATATTTCAAGTTCAAATCTTAGATTTTAAGACGACTCATTTTTTCTTCTCCTTTTTAAAATAAATATGAATTTGAGTTTGACTTTTTATTATTAAGGAACCTTTGCTGACAGCGCCTTCGTAGTTAAGAAAATTAGTAATTATATATAAAGACAGTTGGGCTAATTGTCGATTTTAGCTTGTTTTTAATTAACTTATTGAATGTGTAAAATTTGAACTTTTTGATTAAAATAAAAATAATATTAATCATAAAATTTTGTGGGACAAGGCACAGCAGCATCTCCTCAAAAATGTTTGGACAACAAAAAAAAAGTGCGCGAACACTGACCCCTCCGCGCGGCGACCGGTCAAGAAAAGCATTTTATTATGATTTTGATAATTTCTTTGATTTGGTGTTTTGAAGTGGAGGCGTCTGCGGGTCTTCACTATGCATTATATTTTATATATTAATTGTRCTAATGACCGTAGATGCGAATTAAAAACCCGTTAAAAAATCAGTTGTATTTTTTTATTTGGAAATTTTTTTCTGTTGTCAAAAATTATATTTAAAATTTGATTTTTCTTTATAGACTAATTTCTATTTCGCTCAAGTAGTTGCATATTTTGAGGTGTTAGTATTTTATTTAAAAGTTAATAATATTTTATCTTTGGATTTTTTCGCATTTTTTTATAAAAAACTTTTGGCATCCATAATATGAATCAACCATCTAGTGACATTAAATGTTGGTTTCACTTTATTTTCGCTGCGCTTTCGGATGTCATAGTTTTTAGACGATGATCAAGTAGTAGTTCTATTCCTCGCTAAAGTGAAGAACACGTAGTGCCCTCGGATGGAATACATGGTTGGGCGATYAACAATATTTATTTGTATACTTTACGAGAAATGAACGCAATTCACTTGTGTTTTGAGCGGGTTAATATATTCGCATAAATTAATTTTGTATTTAAAATATTTGAAAAAATGGTTAATCATTTTTTATAAATATTCAATTTTTTCAATTGATCAGATCCATCTGATGAAATAAGGGTTTTAGAATATAACACTAATTTTGATGATTAATTAAATCCCAAATTGTATTAAGATTTTCTTATTTTTAATTGGWTTTGTTTCTTAAAATAATGTTTTCAAATCTTAATTTATTGGGTTTTTATTTTGTAAAATACACTTGTTTAARTTATTTATTTTTAATAAGTTTGTCGGAACTGTTCTAATATTGTATCTGTAATGTATTTAGTTTTTGTACTGGATTGAATTAATTTTTCTATTAAGGTCATATGTAGACAATTGATATATATACTGAGGAGTTATGGCTGGTTTCAGTTTCGTTGAATAAGGCCAAATTGGACTCACAAAAGTAAAGATATCATGAGAATCGTGGTATTAATTTTTTAATGAAACTTTTTCTTAAGCGGTTGCTTCCCGTTCCCGAATTATTATAGAATAAAAATATTTTTTAATTGTTGAAACAATTTTAACTGGCGTTTTAATGATTTAAAATAAATGTTTAATTGTTTTCATTATAACTAAACCAATTAAATTTTTACTGTTCTAAAAAGGAGAAAAAAATTAAACAGCATAACGAAAAAAACAAATCAAATTTAATGATACAGAATATTTAGTTGTATTTGACATTTAATTTTCATGAACAATAAATTTGTAACAACAAATAAATATATTATTATTTACATTATCATACAAACATCCAAAATATATAGTATTGATAAACTTCCAACAAATAAATTGTTGTAGTAGCATAATTATTTGAAAATTTTTATTATTTGGAATTKGGACCATTTCCATATGAATTAATATGTCAATACATTATTATTCTTTGATTGTAATTTTTGATTTTAATGTGCCAACTTTTGCGCTGACTGATAACTTTTTTATTRATGTTATATCGACTCGCTATTTGCTTTGATAAAAGGACGAGGAATGTTTATAAAACAAAAATKAAAACATTMAAATTGTTATATATAATTTAAATAAATTAAAAAATGTTGTAAAGTAATACAAATTTCTCAAATAAAATACTTCACTTTGCATTTTAGATGATTAAAACGTATAGATCTAACGGATATACAAAAATGATTAATAATAATAATATTATAAAAGTTAAAAAACATTTAGTAGAAAATGCTACCTATTCAAAGCAGAAAAAAATAAATATAAAAAAGTCTAAAGCCTCCTTAAACCTCCGAAAAATAAATATTAAAAAATATTGAAAACAAATAACAAACATCTGCAAATAAAATTAACTTTACTTTACTTAACTGCCTTTGCTGCAAAAACAGGTGGGAGGATACCTAGCGGAAAACATCGAGAGCTTCTGCATGGGCAAGATGAGGCCTTATAATTTTATTTAAATTTTATGAAAAGTTAAAATTATGGTTAATAATAATTTTTTATAAAATATCAATAAACAAGTTCATGACAAATGAAAATTTAATTTAAATGTTAAAAAAAGAGACAAACAATTAAGCGAAAAGCATAGTTAATTGGAATTAAATATGGCATTACAATGAAAAGCTCCGTAATTTTAACAAAAACTTATTCTATTCATTTTAATAAAAGATGTAAAGATAACAATATTTTATACTCTTTATGAATAATAAAGAAAACCCCAACCAGCAGCCACAAACTTAAAAATTCAATGATAATTAAGGATTATATAATGTAAATAAATTTTCAAAATATCAATAAACTAGTTTAACTTAAAAATAACTGAACAAAGGCAAACCTTAATGAAAGCATTTAAACTCGACATCGACAAAAATAACAATCTGCTGGCCAAATAATAAACAATTTCTTTTGGATCGTTCCCATGCTGTAGCGGTAAGTGCGATTTTATGTCTTAATTCAAAATATGAATTGTTTTTATTACTTTTAGTATGTCTTTTTAATATCTAAGATTTTTAGAATTTCAAAAGAATTTATAAATGATCAATTTTATTGAATTTAATCGCTTCACACATTRTTTACAGTTTATTGACTTTGAATTCATTTATAATTAGAATAATCTTTTAAATAAATTAGTCTGTTATTTTATCTGATGACACAGGTTTATGTAATGCTTAGCTGTTATTTTTTTGATGTAATTAATTACAAATTAATTTTTATAGACAACATACGTTGGTTTTGATGTAGTTGAATTTAAAAATGATTTAATTGTATTAATAAAAACTGCTTCTTCCACGTCTCTTTGGCGACCTCAAGTTGACGTAATTTTCCTGGTTGTTGGAGTTATTGGGTCTGATATAATTCGACGTCTTGACGATTTAGGAGTATGCATCTTTTACGTTTGCTTGTAGCGATCGCTGCTCACTGATTAATAAACTGCTTACTTGGATTATAACATATATTAAAGATAAAGCTTTTATACTTTATGATATTTTTAGAAATAGGACTTAATAATAATTTCGTTTTGCAGMGAATACTTTATTTTAATTTTTACGACGTTGTTAAGTTCGTCAGTTGACATGTCCAAATTTATTTAAGTCTTTAGAATTTTTTATATAAATAATTATTATTTTTTAATTTTTGACGAATGAATTGTTAAGAACGTTTTCTCGCTTTGAACCTTTCCCATTATCAAAAATTTACTAGCCCTAAATGGGTTATTTTATAATAAATTTACTAGGCTTTGGCAAAAGGCGCTAGTGGGGTGGTTAAAACTCAAAATAGAAATCCATTTATTATGGAAGCTTAAAGCACTTTATAAGTTTTTAATTTTTTTTTTTTGTTGAATTTATTGGACATAATTTTAGTTCCAGTTTTTCAGCATTTTAGGAAGCCAAATCGAAGTGAGCCACCAAAGTGCGAAAGATTATCGACAATATCGCATGTATTCAATAAAACTTTTGGCTGAATCAATAAATAATACCAAAATGATTAATTAATGTTTGCCTAATTAAATATAAAAATTTTTCACTGGTTTAGCGAATTTAAAATAAATAAATACTCATATTTTTTTTTATAAATATTTACTCACTATTGCTCTAGGCARCTTTAAAATTATTATTAAAATAAAGTTTATGTTCTTCAACTCTAACATTATGGCTGTTAAATAATGTAAAAACATTTATTTGAATAAATTTTAATGTACAAAATGTCTACAAACTATTTTTGAAATATGTATTGGAAAAAACTAATTAAAATTATATATACATCACAAAAAGAAATAAGCTCAGCTAATAAGGAACAAGTGGGTGAAAATTTAAAGAGCTCCATCGCGCATGGACACCGAACGCGGCAAATTCGTTGTGGTGAAAAGAATTAAAAAACACCATTAAAATTTTATAATTTATAAATTTAACAAAAGARCCAAAATTGTCAATTTAACATAAAAAAAATCATATCAAATATTTTAAAAAACTTTTAAATGGACTTAAAATAACCACCTTACAACTGTTCCATTGGCCACTGTCCGGCCCCATAAAAAAGAGAGAGAGGAAACTGGGGTGGCGAGACAGGAAATGTCGTGGAGGGAGATGAGATTGTCCAAAAGTAGAGTTTCTTACGTGTTTAGAAAACATTTCCTAATATAAATACAAATTAAGAAATTGGTGATTCAGCATTTACTTCAGGGCTCTCAATTTGCTTGTCAGCACTCAAATTTGAGCTCAAAATTTACAATGGCAAAAGGCATCTGCCATTAAATCAAATATAAGTAAAACGAAAAATAATATTTATATACCTACATGGATTTCAAATTTTGAAAATAATTATGTTATTTAAATAAGGAGTTAAAAACATTAAACCTTTAAATCAGAAAAAGAATATAATGAAAGCAGGATTTTAACCWTAATTTGGTTATAAATGTATTGAAACAAATTTAACCGGCATAGTAATTTTTTGAAACATAAAGGAATCCAGAGAATTTTATTTCAATTTAAAGGATCCGAGCATGAAAATATATATAATTTATCTAAAATTTATAAATCAAAGAAAATGTTAAAAATATAATATTAACAATTTTGCCAACCAGTTACAATACAACTAAACTAATATGGTCATTCTACAACTATTTTATTTTAAATATATACTTTTGAATCTAAAAAATGCTTAAGAATTCAGCAAAATATTTGTATAACCTTGGCTTTCCTTAGAAAAAAATGCACCGAGGAAAAGACAATTAGTAACAGTTACATTGCATTAACGAAAGATTAGCACATTTAAAACTATAAATTTTGAAAAAAAATTTTATGAATTGATTCATTCGATAAATATTAAAAAAATTAATCAGCACACTAATTTTATTTTCAAGTAAAGACTCAAATTATTCTTAAACACATAAAGCATGATGATTCATTAAACAAAAAAATCTAAGTAAATATAAAAATTTATTTTTAAAACCTAAAAATTTGAATAATCTTAAACACATATTTGAGCATACCGAACGAATTTGATTTAATTAATTTTTAAAAAATTAATATAAAGTCACTTATTTAATCGCGTTTCAGGTGTGCTTTCAAGCTTTTGTCCATTTATTTAGGGTTTTAAATCCAATTGCTATCAGAAATTAATTGTTTGAATTCGCTATTTTCAAAATAAATCTAAAGGTGTACAAATTTCAATGCCCGGCAATTGCTGAGAATGATCGATGCCTATCCGCCGTCCAAATTATTGGAAAAGTTTCTTATGCGATCAAAGTACAAGAATGAGATCTTTTTTCTTTAAAAATCCCAATAAAAATATAATTTCTAATTGTAATTCAAATTATTAATAAAACTCTTTTTATACGTGCCCAGAAAATTATTTAAAAAACGTATAAAATTAGATCAATTTTGCAAAGACGAAAATAAATGCTTATCGAAAAACCCAAAACATTTTGATTATTTTTCAAATATTTTTAAGTTTTTCGCCTTAATTAAATTAAAAATATATCAAAAACAAACAGAATCCAGCGCTCCGACATCTTAGGGCAGCCGACAATGAACGGGCAAATTTTAAATATTCATCATTTAATCAAAATAAATAGAAAAATAAATTTTTATTATAACCTCGAGCAATTCTGATTTTTTAAAAACCGCCTTTCGACATTTCGAGTGCCTGCCAAGGTGGAGGTGATACAAAAATAAAACAAAATACATAAATAAAAGGAAGGTTTAAGATGAATTTAAATCAAAAAGTGGGGTTTTCTTAATTTAATATTATTTGCAAATTTTTGCGATTGATATATTAATTATGTGTTATCTTAAACAATAATCATACTGGCATTATTAAAATTAATTTTCAAATTAGTTTTAAAATTTTATATTTTAACAAAAATAAAAAAATATAACTTAAAATTTTGTTCAAAAGTAAGCAAATATAAAAAAAGTCTTTGTGCAAAACAGATGAAGCTTAAATAAATAAATTTGATTAACATATTGATCACTTTCAATAATCGGCTTAATTGAAAGTAAATTTCAAAATAACAAAGCAATACTTCCAACTAAGAACATAAAAAAATATCAAAAATCTAATTAAAAAGAATWTACACATTGAAAGTTTCTAAAAATTGAAAATCATAATTTTAAWTAACTTAGGAATGAGCCATTTGAATCAAAAAAAATTAACCGATTGTCCATCACTTTGAAACAAAGAGCAGGTGTGGAGCATTTAAAATAGAGCACCCACATTGATTAGAGCCAAATACACTGAACCGAATGTTCAAGGGCAATCTCTAGACATAAATTAAAAGTAAGTTAATTTATTAAATAGAAAAAACAAATACAACTGACGAGGGGAACATCCCTTACTGTGACCACTCAGATCACTTTCAAACCATGCCTATCGTGTAGAGCGCCCTCGATTTACTCTTGTAAATTTTCGGCTTTTTTGGCCCGCCCACACAGTGAAGGGTCGAAAAATGCAATTGAAATTTTTGCATGTTTTCTTGAWAAACCTCCGCGCAGGGACTTCAAAAAATCATATCTCGGCTCAAAAGCTGGCGAAACTCCAGAATTTTAGCATTAAAAAATTGAGAAAAACARGGAGAATTTTTTAAAAATAAGATTGAATCTAAAAATTTTGCTAATTTAAWCGCTCATAGTGGAGCTGGTCACCCCCAGCTCATCARTTTTTTTAAACAAAATAATTTTTTTTCAAAATCGGGAAAAAGGTGTTTTCAGATGTATTCGAGGGCGGAGAATTCGAATCGACATCCAGTTTACCTAATTCTATATTTAGAACCCGAATTCGAACATTTAAAAAAGAATTGTGCCAAAAATCGATTTATCGCGTATCATTTCCGGGATTCGGAATTGGTTGAAAACGAGGTCAGATTCGAATTCTCCGCCCTCGAATACATCTTGAAAACACCTTTTCCCCGACTTTGAAAAAAATTTTATTTTGTTAAAAAAAGTGATGAGCTGGTGGTGYCCAACTCCACTATTACCGTTTAAACTTACAATCTTTTTAAAGCCAGGTATTCTTCTTATTTTTAAAAAATTRTCCGTGTTTTTCTCAATTTTTTGATGCTAAAATTTTAGAGTTTTGCCAGCTTTGAGCCGAGATATGATTTTTTAAAGTACCTGCGCACTGGTTTTTCACACAAACATGCATTAATAATTTCAATTGCATTTTTCGACCCTTCACTGTGTGGGCGGGCCAAAAAAACCGAAAATTTACAAGAGTAAATCGAGGGTGCTCTACACGATAGACATGGTTTCCCAGATTTAACTATAATACAAAACATGCTAAATATTATTTACGTAATTTAAAAAATAAAACTTAATGTACTAATATATTTATTTATGTAGTTTACATAAAATATACGAATAAAATTTTTAATTTAAACTATTTAGGTAATAGTGCTAATTTTCAATAATCATCATTTTCAATAAAATATAATATTTTAAATTCAGCAAAATTAATATATACGAACTGACGGAAAACATCAATAGAATATTATAATTATAGATTGCAGCAACTCACTAGGAGGGCAATCAAATTCGAATTGACAAATCGGGAATGGTTAGTCAAAAGGAAAGTGATGAAAAATATAAAAAAGAAAAGTCTTTAATTATAAAGCTAAACAAGAAACATCTTAATGTTTTCTGTTAATATTCTAAGAATAATATTTGAATATAGTTATCCAACAAACAAAATGCTAATTTTGACATAACTCCAACTAACGAATTAGAGACGACTAATGGCGTTGGGATCGACGACAATCATCTGCAGCAGGATTGAATTAACTTTTTACAAAAAATTAATTTCATAATAAACATTAATTTTGTATCCAGATAATAATTACGAATATTGTTCTTTCAACTTTTGCTTTTAATCGATAAAAGCACTTCTATTTTTTTGTGCGAAACTAATACTTCGAATATTAAAACTTTAATAAAAATTATTAAACTAACAATTTTAAAATAACAAAAAATATTTTAAATATTTCCATGATCAGACTGTTAAAGTAATATTGAAGCGCACCGACTAGCAGCCGAAGCCTTCATTTATTTGGTAAAAACTTGTGCTTAAACAAAATAAAAAAAAGATAACCCTGAATTAAAATTACCAGGAAATCCAATAATTAAATCATTTTGTAACAAAAGTGATATTAAAAAAAATCGTTTTTTTATTTAAACTAATACTAAATTTTGTAAGAATTTCTAATAATTTCTTATAACAGCATAAATTAATTATTCAATAAAAACTTTATAGTTTCAGAAAATAAAATAAGTTTAGGTAAGTAAACTAATCAATACACAAAAATTTAAAAAACATTGTTATATGACACTAAAATTAATTAAACTGACCAAGTCCTGCAAGGAGATAGAAAAGCTGATTGACGACGTGCGAAGGCCCGCCCTTATTTATTTTTAAATTGCAAAATAAATAATATCAATAAAAATCATTATAACAAATACAAGAAGTTACAAAAGAAAAAAACACAAATCAATATCAAAATAATATTTACAAAAAATTGCTTTAATAGAGCGGTCAATTAATTCCAATATAAATATTAATGTGATTTAAAAAAAACATTGGAGAAATAAATAATTAGTTGGGTCAAAAGTTATACAAAAGAAAAATCTATTTAAAAAAAGTAATCCTCCAAACCGATTCCATCATTACTGGCGCGTTCATCAGGCACTTGGGAAAGGACAACATCAACCGAAACAGTAAATAGCAAAATTTCCGTAATCAAAACAATCAATATGTATCAGATTAAAAGAAAAAAATTTGCATCATATTTTCTTGGTTAAAATATAGAAAACTAAATTAGCACAGATTAATGAATCTATTTAAGAATGAGAGAATAACACCAAAAAAAACATCACCTCATAATAAATAATTTTCTTTGTTGTTTGTTGTTTATATAAATAACATTGAAACAGGTCACCAATCGAATCAATTTTATAAAATTGTAAATAAGCCAAAAAACAAAAACATCAAAATCGCAGAAGAAGCTGGAGGTTATTTAGTTTTTGTTCGCCCTAAAAGATTGGCAAGCTTATAGCACAACTTTTTAGATGCCGAAAACTGTTGATTTGAACTTTTCTTAATAATAAAAGAACAAAGCGGTAGAATTTATTTATGCTTACCTTACGAACAACTAGGCTGAAATCCTACCCCGTCCGCGAGCCTTAATTTTTACGGGACCGGTCAGTTCGGCGCAGCAAAAAAGTTTTTAAAATATATCTAATTTTTCAATAAGTTTTTTATTTAAACTTTTAAATTTATTAATTTTTTTGTTTTATTTTTAAAATATGAACAAACAATTAGTAAATTTTAATTGCATGTGATAGAATGGGCTAGCGTTGCAGTTGATTATATAGTTAACATGCACTATCATTTAATATTTATCCTATTTCTACTGCTTTTAACAATTGCCTACCTTTGTTTATTATATCATATTTAAAGCTTTTATTTTTATGTTTTTTTTTTATTAAAACAATAAATTGCATCCACCTCTCGTCGAATGCGCACCGGTGTATTTAGTGCAAAGGCAATACTGACCGCCGCAATTGTTGTTGCTTTTGCTTTTTTAAGACAATTGCGGACTGAAAAATTAAGAATAAAATGTTCAAAAAATATATAATAATAAAAAACGCCACCTTTGGCATTTTTACAACAAAATATTTGATATATTTGAAAAGTATTTATAAATAAAAAATTTTGCTTTATGGAAAGAAAATTCGGGCTTGTTTTTGTTGGTTTTTGCAACAAAAAAAGCAATTATTATTGTTTTTTAAACTAGATATTAATTCGATGGTATAATTATTTTTAAAAATGCCAGAAGCTTTCCCTACAAAGGTAGTCTTTAATATTGTATTTTATAACTGATTTTCCGCGTCCTTTTCTATCAAACTTTAATATTTTCATTTATTAGCTTTTAAATTATTGTATATTTAAACTTTATTTTATTTAAGATTTGTTCTACTTTAAATTTTATTTTAGTTTTATTATTGTTATAGTTTAAATGCATTAAAAACTCAACATCCAGTTGAAGGCATCCGTTAGCGTTTTTATGGTAGTTTGGCATCAACGAAGTGCATGCGTTACGCACGGAAATCGGACAAAAAAGGCGATGACTAAAATCATTGCATGTAGATTTTATTATCATATTTTTATTAAATTCAAAATTAACAAAATAATATGTCAATTTTAATATTAATAAATAGGTATTAGTATCTAATAATTTGATAATTTACTTATTTATTATATTTAATTAATTTCACGTTAATAGGATTAAACCCAAAATAGACCTTTTTTGCGTTTTGTCGATCAAAATGAAAAATACCGTTATGAGTTGATTTCGTACTTACATTTTTTTTAACCTTTTAATTGACAACTACCTTAATTACATACTCACTGAGACCTTCATTTTACGCTTTTTGCTAGTTTTCTAAAAATACTTTTGCCTTTTCAACTGTCATTTCAGCTAACAATAATATAGGTTTGAAATAAAAAAAAATATCATTTTCATTTATTGTTTAACCATTTCGGATAGTTGATAATTTGCATTTCACTCTCTTTAAATTTTTCTTTGATAATGATATTTAATAACTAAACATTTTAATTTGCACAAAAATTACACCATCATTTTTGWTTATGTGTATCCGTTTGTGATTTATTTAACTCTAAGTGTTTAACAGACTTTGACAAAGAGCAACCATGGAAAATTCTAGAAAAACTTTCAACATAACATATTTTGCAGCACCTATCAACTTTGCCAGACAAACTACTACTAAAAAGTAAAAACTGTCGTTTAAAAAAATAGAGAAATTTTATTTTTTCCTACATATTTAATCAAAAAAAATTAGATTTGTAAAAGTAAAATTAAAAATTTTTAAATAGTTTGTTTTGTGATTGGCATAAATACTATTATGTAAAAAAGCAAAAGATTACTGATACGGAAATTGTCATATCTACAATATTATAAAACAAAAATTTTTTTGTTGAAAATTTTCATAAAAAAAGATGAAATAATAAAATTACGAAGGAGGCCCATAATAAAATTCACACAAAAAATGTAAAATAAGTCGTAAATCGCATTTTGTAAGTTTAYTACTTTAGCACTCATAGTYACATACAAAAAAATATCATGATTTAATTAAAAGTTAAATTGACYAAGAAATTATTAAAGTTATATTATAAAAAAGAGCTAGCCTAATTTAAAAAAATTTAATGTATTTGGATTGAGTATCGACCAAATATTGTAGAACAGGATAGAGGGAGAACGCTATTTTTGTCACGTCATTTTCGTAGCCACACCGGTAAAGGCGAATGAAATAATTGAGACGCTGAAAACGCTACCAAATTTAACTACAACATTCAATAATTGACGCCAGAATATTCAGTAAATCGATCGGAAATTTGTGTGTGGTTATTTTTTTGACAATTTATTTCGTTTTAATTTTCTGACTTCAATTCTTCGTTTGAATTAATCGTATCGTTTAGCAAAGCTTCTTTTGTGAAATTGCAGAACGATTTGTTGTTCGCGTACAGCAAAATGGGAGGAGGGGGCGGGAGGGGTCTTATCAGTGCTGTCTACCACCTTAGAAACGTGTCAGGCAGACAGACTCAGTGAAGAAATACACCAAATTTGGCATAAAATTTTTTATGACAATTTCTATTTTATTCAAAAAAATTCGGGTTTATTTAATAAGCCTAAAAATTTGCAGACATGCCCCAAAGAAATTGTGATGCGAGACGTTCTGCTTGCTTTTCTCCTTTCCTTGCCGTTAAAAATTAGGTAAAAAATAAAGTTTGTACAAATTTAAATGACTTAGTATTTGAGTTAAACAATCCACCAATTTGTTTTCTGGCACGGTAACTTTATCGCGCATTTAAAAGGCTAGATTAATTTTTTATTGCAAACTTAGTGTCATTTAAATTTGCAGCTAAAATCCATTAAGGTGTATTGATTAATAGTAAATATTTGATATTGAATATTAGTTTATTTTTGATGCAGCTTAAAAGTAACAAAGAAATTATAAGTAACTTTCTAGAGCTTGATAATTAAAAGCTATACCGATTCTTCATGACTCTTTAAAAGGTGTAAAATACAAAAGTATGTAATAATGTTATAATAATTGGCTGTATCAGTTTGTAATTTGGACCAATAAAATTTTTTATATCATGTTAAATGGGTTACATTCAAATTACAAAAAATATCCAAACAATTTCATTGGTAACTCTCGGCCACCCGAGTAAAATTAAGACTGTTTCATCCTGGTTCCGGCACGATCGTAGCCTAACAAAACACAAATCTAACTAATATAATGTTAAACTAAAAATTGAAACAATAAATAAAAAGTAATAAAAAATCAAAGTATGCATAAGATAAAATAAAAGTTTATGCGATATAACTAACATATTCATACTTTTGATGTATAACTCACTCGAACAATGCTTGATAGTAATAAAAAACGCAAAAAAGATCAAATGGGCGTACTTTAATATTATACAATAGAGATTATAATTTTAATATTTACACATTATACATTATAGTACCTTTTAGTAGAAAATATCTAAAAAATGGGTTTCAACACAATGCACAGATCCGACGCATGCGAAATAGATGGATAAGCATTCTTAATTTTACAACTTAAATACCTAAAACTCTAATAAATAGGAATCCAAGATCTTATTAAAATAAATTTTATTAGCTTTGCTTCGCTTTGGCCATTAATTCATACTAACTCTTTAAAAAATTAAAAGGTAAAATTTAGGATATTTACCCCGTATTCAAGAATGGTGGTGCATTTCATTATAATAGACTGAAAAAAGAAGAAAAATTGAAAGTTGTACGAAAGCCGCAACACTTAGAAAATGGTGCATAATCAATCCAGCATTGATATAATTAAAAAAAGTACAAACAATTATTAATTTTTTATTTCTAATATGGTTATTATAAATATACTCCTTAAAAACTGTGCTTGACGACATATATTTAACATGATTGAAAAAATTCTATTTTAAAATTTGATTAAATTACTTAAATAATAATCTTTTAATGATAAAAAAGTAAAACAAATTTAGATTAATGTAATTATGAAAGTCCATGAAATGATAAACAAATAAATTTGTCTTTTTAAATGGTAGAATACTTTTATAATCAAAAATAATTATAAATTGAAAATATATCGTCAGTACAAAGGCTAATACGCGCCAAAATATTCCAAAAAGGAGGAAAAACAATCAAATATTAACAGAAAATTACTCTTGCAGCAGCAACTAATCGCCGAAGCCCACGAGCGGGCAACGGCGGTCATCGTCGAAAATGCGGTAGTCATCGAAAGGGTAGAGTTCCAAAAAATCCTCAAAATTAAGTTGTAATTACTTTTAAAGAACTACAAAAAGGTATAAACTTTAAATAATATTAATTTTAATTAATATGCCGGTGAATTGTTGCTCAGAACTGGCTATTATAAAAAACACACTGGTAAAAAATCAAAACCCTAAATAAAAACAAAATAAAAAATATGATAAGCGCATTTAGAAAAATTTTCTTTTATATTAAAAGTAATCGTTTAGCAATTTTACATATAAAAAAACAACTAATATAGTATTAATGAGTCTAATATTTAGCTTGGAATATCGGAAATTAAATTAGTAATATACATGTATGATCAAAAAATGATTATTATCTCTTTCTTATTTCATAAATTATGTTATAATTTTTGTAAAAATGTAAATAAAATAATTAAGTATTTTTTAAACTCATATTTTCAAATATCTTTTATTACGCAATAAGTATTGATGAACCTAAACAAAAATTAATTTTAATTAACATTTCTGAAAATTTTAATATTTTTTTGGAAAGCATTCTTGAAGAGAGGAATGCATCAGAATATTTATTAAATGTTGGAGCCAAGAAAAAAATATTCAAAAAAAGGGATTAATAAAATAATTAAACTGACTTGCAAAGTAAACCTAATCTGGCAAAATAATTCACAAAAGGTAATAAATATAAAATTAAATGTTATATTTAAAAACATTATTTAACTCAAAAAATAATTGAAGGCTACTTATATATTATTTTAAACCCGGGAATTTTCTATTTTAATTTTCTCAAAAGTACAATTAACGATGCATACTAACTAAAAGTTTTATGAATATTGAAAAACCAAAATATTTATAACTTAGCGAGTTTCTCGTTTCTTCCTATCACCTTTAACATGTTGCTTAAAATTACAAAATTAATGCTAAATAAATAAAACGGTAACATAATAAAAATTATAAATTACAACGCTTTTAATTAAAAAAATTTGTGCCGGGGCGAAAACCTTTATTCAAAAAGAACAAATTAATCCACCAAAAATCTAAAAGCGGTTAAAAAACGCCAAAACAAGAAAATTGAAACCCTAAAAAAAGAACCAAATAAACTGCTTCAAGAGATCACATAAAGAGAAATTATAATATAAAAGTTAAAAATTCAATTATTAACAAAACACAACAAAATGCAAAACCAATCATTTTTTCATATTTGCATAATTAGTAATTATGCTAAACGTTATAACAAATTGTTTATGCGAATAAATTTTGCCGCGGTGCAATAACTCAGACAAATTCATTTTCAAAAAAGTGCATGTCGATGGAATAATGATAACATCATAAATAAACGACAAAGCAAAAAATATATAGGTATTTATATATACAATGTTCATAAACAATACATGAAAGCTAAGTTTTAATTTTTGACTTAATCCATGCAAAATTATCATTAGAAATTGAAAATAAACAAACATTCATTGTGCAAAATAATTTATAATATTTAAAGGTGATTTTATCAATAAAACAGCTAGGGGAAGAAATCGACGCATAAAATCGAAGAAATTAATTAATCAAACAAATATATTTGAGAATTAACATTTTTTCAAAATAGAGTATCGAACGAAAAGATATTGGTGCATTTTGTCTGCAAAATACCGAGCTCACTACTTACACGTGCGTATTAAACATTCATTCAAAAGACTAGCAATAAAAAAGGAAGACAATTTTCACATGTTATGAAAAAATATATAGCAAATCTCAAATAAACATAATGATAAGGTTGCATTAATTTTATATAAATTAATCGATATGTTGAAATTATATAAAATCCAAATTTAAATATTAAAATTTCCGATAAATTTTGTGTCTAGATTAAATTAGGAAACTAAACATTCTAATACTAATTATTAAAACAAAATATAAAATAAAAATGTATAAATCAAAGACATATTTTAATAAGTAAATATGTATTTTACAACAACATAAGGTTGGGTAAATGAATGATGCGTTAAAGATGCAAATATTTTTTCTCCAAAAAATCATTTAAAAAATTGATACTAAATAAACCATCCAACCCACGATTGGATTCTTCGACAACGATCGATGCCAAAATATTAAAGAAAAATAACTTTGAAAAAAATAGAATGAAGAAGAGTATTTATTAATAAACGGCGAAAACGTAAATATGTTCAAAAAGCTGCCAAAAAAATAATTTAAAAAACTATAAATGGCATGAAAAATGTAATTTTGATTGCAAATCCCTTAACAAATTAGAAAGATAATAATCATTTTTGAACATACCTGCATAATACAAATTTAATTATCGATATTATTCATTGTAGTTTTTTATGTTTTAGATGTAAAATTGCTAAAATTAAAATTTAATACTTTTTTGTAGTTCTTTAAAGTAATTACAACTTGATCAAGGATTGTGTGCACAATTTATATTACTAAGTTCATTATTTGKAGCGTTATTTAAAACCGTTCTTTTTATGATTTTTCATAAATTAATTTTAMTTTTAAGCTAACAGATAATTGATATCCGCGCTACTTAAAACTAATATATAACCAAAAAGAATATTAATAATTATCATAAATTGTTACCAAGTCAAAACAATAACAAATATTTTATCAATATAACTTTTTAAATGAATCAATACGTGCGATGTGGAACTTATATTTTTAAATTGGAGACTTTATGGTTAATTTGATTCTTTTTACATTTAAGAATTGTTTTTTAGGTGAGCCATTGATTCTTACAAACTAGGCTTATGTTCAATTCAACTTAAATAAATATAATCATTTTGCTATACTCAGCTTTCTAAATTCAAAAATTGTAAATTATGTAATTTTAAAACCAAATTTTTTCATAAAAAGAAAGGATGGCTGGCAAATTAAATTTCATAATAAAAAATACTAAATAAAACTTTAATCGTTCTTGAAAACTAAATAAAGATAAACAATGAATAGTTCGAAAGTTAAGTTTAAGCTTAAATAATATGTCTATGGAATAAAAAAAGTCGAGAATATATTTAATAACTCAAGCTAAACACATTTTTGCATGACAATCAAACATTCTACACTTACAAAAAAGAGAAAGCAGAGTGCCTTGTCATGAATAGAAAAAAAAGGTAATATTAATCCTTTTATAACAGAAATAGTCACATAAAGGTTGCTATATCTATTTTTAAAATTTTTTTGAATTGAAAATTCAGTTGAAAAATTAAGATTTGTTGGGACGAACTTTATGCTAATATCACATATCTTAAATATGATTAAGCTTTATACTTTAAATCGTTTAAAAACAATAGCCATATGCCAAATTCATTTAAGTATTGATTGATTATTATCTTAATATATTTTTTAAAATTTCAACATATTTTGAGATGTTAATTTATGAATAAACAATAGAAATAATTAAAAAATGCGATTTTTATTGTCGTTCAGGAGCGATGAGCTCTATCTCTCAAGTGGAAAATCAACAATCATGAAAAATTTAACTTTTCTAAAATGCTTTGGCAAAAAAACTTTTAAAAATATTTAATTAATTATTATTCTAAAAATCCCAAGAAAGCGGTAAAAAAGAGTTGAATTATCTTAAAATGAAGATTAAAGTTGAAATTTAATTAATTTCAAAAATTCGTCGCTAAATTAAAGGAAATAAAATATATAATTAGCGACCGTAACAAAATTATTTAGCACTCCTGAAACAATTTGCAGATTGTTGAGCATATTGGTATAATTAATAATTTTAAAAAATTTGGTATTTAAATAAAAACATAAACAAGGTTGAAAGTTTTTACGGTTAAGTAAACACACAAATGCAATTAATTTAACAGGCAAAAAAGTTATAATAGGCAAAACGGACAACATTTACAGACGAGCGATTTGTTCGCCGAAATCTTAAAAAAATAATATAAAATGAGAAAGTAAAAGTGTTAATTTGTTTATTTAAAGTTTTTAAAATAATTTTAATTTAAAMTTTAATTTCCGAATCTTTGATAATTATTACTCAGAAGAGGCAATGKACGTTTATAAAGAATATTTAAATATATTATTTCATAATGGTCCGATATGATATCAAATTTGCATTATGACAAATTGTTTTTTTATTACTAATAATATAAAATTAATTATTTTTAACTCATATTATATGCAAAAATACTGTTATAACCATATTTATTTTTTTGAATCATTAAAAAAAAATTTACATGCAATTTATTTTATACTAAATATTAGCTCATCACGAATGAAGGGCGTGTGCGTTGTACGTCCCACGAATGAAGGGCGTGTGCGTCGTACGTCCAATACAAAAGAATTCAGTTAATCTAAATGTTTTCAGTCTTTTTTTACAGAAAGAATATTTCTTATGAATTATAGTGCAATTTTAATCATTTTACAAAATTTGAAAATTTAACTAAGAGAAGGTTAAGAATATAATACGACAAAATGTCCGAAAACAGGCATATTAATTAAAACGTTCCATAAAAAGTCCAAATGAAAAAACGGCTTAACATTCAAATTTTGAAAAAATTACTTTATAACAATTTATGGAAAACATTAAGTAAAAATATTTCTTAAAGTTTAATAAACGAAGCAATATTTAAAACAAGCAAGCAAACTCAAGGCACTTCGTTTTGTAGCAAACAATTCAAAATTCTTTAAAACAAAGTTACACTATTTACACACAAATATTGTAAAAATGTGACGCATAGTAGTATAAAAATGGTTGTCGACGTAAACTTTTTTAACAAATATATTTAAGATAATAAGTTTCAAGATACATATTTTTTATATTAAAATTATTTGGCTTTATTAAAAAGAATTACTCAATTTATTATAAATAAAAAAATAATTTGAATCCTAAGTGAACTATTACAAATTCAATATTTTTTGTAAAACAACACAATTTAAAAACTAGAAACTTTAAACAAAAAAACAAAAAATGCACAACGCTCTATGGTATACATTATTCTAATCTTAAGCTAAATTTACACCATGAAAGTTAATAACGTTAAAGTTTTTCTAAAGTTACATAATTTTTATTCGGAATTTGTCAACATTACTGAGTTTACTTTTTGATAAAATACTTCAAGAAATATAAAAGGTATTATCAAAAATGATATTCTTAATTTAATAGATATCCTATTAAACTCATCTAAAACAGAAATTCGATTAATAAAATAAGGATAGAAAAAGACGAAAAAAAGAAAAGCATCTTGAAAACGTAGAAGTATTAAAAATAATTATGAACAACAAAAAAAGACCTGTGAAATGTGCAAAAATGTGCCACCGTCAATTGAATACTTTGACGCCAAGAAGTAAAGTTGGTCGAAATCTGGACAAAATTATGCCGCTCGAAATGGTGCTTTTTAAACTTTTACACTTTACAAGTTATTGTAAAGAATTCGACGATGAGCTGACGGCTTCGGACAACTACTACACACACAAATATTTTGTTTTAGTCTTGCCGCATAGTTTTTCCGTTTCGTTGATGAATTCGTTGCAAAAAAAGCCTCCAAAGGTTTGAAGAATGTTTTTTGGCGATGGATTTTACAGCCAAGAGTTCAAAACCATGGCGGTGGGTTTCCGTCCTTTTCTCTCGCACCTTTTTATTTAAATTTAATTTAGCTTTTAATAATTGTATAATTTCTAAGCTTTATTTTAATCAAAATTATTTTAATTCTTTTTAGTTTTATTATTTATTGTTTAGTTGAACTGAATTAAAAACTCAGGCCCAATAAAACACATCAATTTAGTGAAATTGCGTTATATCGGCTAAATTTGAGGAATTTTTATAACGAACAAGCTTTATGTGTATTTCATTATAAATCATTTAATATTTTATCAGACAAATGTATATTTATCATATAAAAAAGTCCATCGCTAATAAAATTTTAAAAATAAAAAATTTAAATTGGTTTAAAAGATTTAATTGGTAGTCTATTAAAGGTGTTCTTTTTTTATGTAAATTTTACATAAATTGCAAATTTATTAAGATAAACATAATATTTTCCAATTTTAGTTCTGCTTTTGTTTTTTACGGTTTTTTGTAAGAAATGCATTTTTCCGTAGTTTGTGCCAAGTGATGAGAAGAAAGTTTCTTCCGCTCGGTCTTCGCAGAGACGCAATTTAAGTTAAGGATTTTGTTGTGATTATAAATTTTATGAAAATTGGTTCTAAATCTTTGTCATTCTTTTTTATTTAAATGCTTTCACAGAAATTTGCCTCACGCTCACGCAAAAATTGCGCAACCGTGAATAGGCCGTTGGTACAAGCCAAAATCAACTTCGGCTTTCGGCATTGATGACGTCCAAAAAGCCAAGCTCGTAAGCACACTTCTTTTTTTAAGACAAACACAAAGAATATACGTTTTCGTACGAAGCGAAGCGAAAAAATTTTTTAAATTTAATTTAATCATAAGTAAAACAATCAATCGATAAATCATCTATTTATTGTTCTAATATCAAAATGTTTAACGTTTTATATTTTGAGCTTATATTTTTATTTTTTTAACTTTAAAACTAATTGCTAATTGGTTTTTATATTATTGCCTATCATAAGCTAACTTTAGTTAATCCAATCAAATGTCAACTTGAGTGCTTATCATATGTTTTTGTCTTTTATATTATTTTTAGATATTTAATAAGAAATAATTTTTTACATATTAAGTTACTTTAAAACTGTGTGCTTTATTTCTCGACGTATACGGAACACGCCTATGGTGTTCCTCACTGATTTGTCAACTTCAAAAGAGAAAATTTTCGATTTTTTTCAAAAATGTCTGTCTTGGTATTATTAATATTTCTTACAATGATTTATATAATTGATTAATAATTATTTTTTAATAAAATAAATATCAAAAGATTAATTTTTGTTTAATTCTTTAGTTTAATATTTGTTGTTAAATTTGTGAGAACCCATTGCAAATGACGATTCGAATATTAGTGTAATATTAAGAAATTAAATTTTAAAAATTTAATTATTTCCAATTAATTTTAATATCTTTGACATTATCCAGCGTTATGAAGTATATTTTTCATTAAAAAAATCCTAATCAACAAGCCCGGGTTTTTTTTAAATATTAAATTAAAAATATGTTACTGAGGTCATTTTAAAAATATACATATTTAAAAAAGCTATGAATTAAAAAAAGTAACAAAATTGAAACTAAATCTAAAAAGAATCGTCAAATATTAAAAAAAAATATAGTAAAACGTTAAAAAAAAGTTAATAATTCATCATCGCCTAAAATTTATTTAAATAGCGATCATTATTTATATTTGAAATAATCAAAACTTTTAATTGCTTTATTAAACATTTAATATGCAGCGGAGAAAAATTAAAAAAAAAGATTTTATCGAGAGAAAAAGCAACACAAGTGGTTAACTTGTCTCGGACGGTATGGAAAAAAAGACAACAGACACAACACCACCAAAGCCTTCAAACTTGCGTGATAACCAACGCTAGTCGCGAACGCTGATGCAAAATACAATGAATATAAAATAGTATAAATGAAATAATTAACATTATTTAGCAATGGTTTTTTATCGACGGAGTTCCTTAGTAACGTTTAGATTGTTAAAAACTTATATGCCCCAGCTACATACTAACATCGATTCGTTATAATTGCTACTTCAATTAGCGACTTCAAAAGGTCAACAATTAAACCATCTGATGCTTGGTTTCCAAAACACATGAGACCAAATCGATCAACGTAAGAATAAGAATTTTATTGAAATTTTACATGTAATAATTTAAAAAAACAAAAATTGAAATTAAAAAACAATTAAAAATAATTAAATAAAAATAATTGTTCAAAATAAGGTAAATTTTTTAACAATCATATAAATTATGCTAATTAAAATATGCTTTCATACCAAGTGACCAGAATTGTAAAAGAATGTTAATATAGTTTTAATAATATTTTTAGAAACTAAATTCAAATAAACATGCTCATTAAATCTCAAGGTTTAAGATATTGCAAAAATAAATTATCTCCTGACCAGATCCTAATTTATATAGTTAAAATCAGTTAAATCAACACCCACTACACATAAATTGAATTTATAAAAAAGGAAATTAACACAAAAACCTTTTAAAAGGTTCATGAATGTGTATAAATCATATATAATTATTAAAATAATCACATTATTAAAAACAAAATAGATAAAAAGTTACATAAAATAAAAATGTGTTACAAAGATTAATACCTTGAAAATCAATTAAAAATTATTATAAATATAAAAGCGGGCCCCCGTGTGGCAGCCTTTACGGGATCGCACACATGTATTTAATTTTGTTGTGCCGTTGACTTATCCAAAGTCAACCCAAGCAACAAGTAAAATATATTGATTTATTGAGGGAGCAAAAAGGGACAAATAAAAGTGGAGGGAAGTGGAATAGCAAATGACGTTCAAAGGGGTCAAGGGAGCGGGTATTTATGGCGGATAAAAGGGCGGGGACAAGGGGGAAAACGGCTAACACCAATGATCACGGTCAATTGGGTACCAGACCCAACAAATTTCATTTTACTTAAACAAATCAATAATAAATAAATTTTCTTTATTAATAAAAAGATAAATACCTAATGTATAAAAACTAACATATTCAATAACGGCCACTTATTTATTTTCGTCACAGCTAGCACCAAAATTACAAAATAATACCATAAATGTTCATTTATTAAAAATATATAAATAATGTGAAAAAGTAATATTCTAACATAAATAATACTGGCTTTCCACGTCGAAAGCCGTGGCGGCAAGATCTTCTTGCGCAATTATCTTCTAAAAAGGTGTCCTAAAACCCAAACAGTGGTCCATGATAGCACTTTTATGGTGCCATTTAACGGATTACGAAACATTAATTTTGAACGATTCTAAATCTTAATAAATTTGAGTTACAAAAAAAAATTAATACTACAAACATTTTAAAAATTCAATTATGGGCTAATAGAACAAAATTCCTAGTTCCAGCATAATCAAACATGGTTTTTAGCCGTATGCCCTCTGGCAGCAGAAGAGTTGCTTGGGGCTGATCATTATTCGAAGTTCAGATAATCATTATATATATAAAAAAAACTGCTGTAAAATTAACGAGAATTTTATTTTTGTTTAAAATATAAAAAAACAAACTATAAATAGCATAAAATGTAACTGTTTTTACTGCGTACCAATTTTAAAAAACTGCTTTCGGAGATGCTTCGCGGCCAACTTGACGGAAAACAAACATTCATGAATTATACAAAATGAAATGACTGTTTATTTATTTAAAATAAATTTAAATTCAACTTTACTACTTTTAAACCATTCCCCAATTTGTTTTTTAATTTTAATACATAAAAAATTTTTTACATTTTTAAAATTTATTTAATTTTTTATTTTTACGCTGTCGCTTTCAAATTTTGAATGGATGTAGAAACTAATTTTTATTTTATCCGGTAGCATCGGCTTTGACCACCGGAGGATTTTTTTTAGAACTCAAGTCTAACAATGATGAAGCAATTCATTTTTAAAAACAAGACTAAAAACAATTATATATTTGTTTCAAATATTTAGGGAGAAAGCATTGGTGGAAATATAAGCTTATTTTCATGGGTCACTTTTGGTGGCGCGTGATTTTATCAAAAGCATAAATTTAAAAATTCATTTTTTAAGATAACAACCATTTTTCCACGTCATAATACAAAGCAATGTAAAATTTCTTGCCTTTCAAAAGCACCGTTTGTGGACAATTATCTGCGTTTTTTACAATTTAAATAATTTAAATTTTTTGGTGCGATCGACGCGTTTGGCACATTTTAAATCTCGTTGGCCTCGTTTCAATGTACTGTATGATCTGTCAAAAACGTCCAAACCAATTGTACATTTATTAATTTTGTTAATATATTCAAAATTGAACAATTAATGTAATAAAATTCAAAAATATCTTAAGTTGAAAAAAGGAACACCTCATAGATAAATTTGTCACAAAGATCTTAAAATTAAATAACTTTTTAAAATTTAAATTCTAAACCGAACATTTATTGCATCAAAAATTGAAATAATGATTTTTTTTAAATTTTTATTATGAATGCCAATAAATAAATGATGTTTACGAACTTTAAATGATATAATTAATTCTATTTAACCTAAAAAATTTCAAATTAAAATTAAAATATTTGCTGCTAATTGAATATATACAAGGCTGCATAATTTTACTCACATAAAAAATTGCTTAACAATTTAAACTATATACTTAAAATTAGCTTCAATTTGAAGACTCAAAAATAATACTAACAAAGCTTGCCCCTTAATGCCAAATCAGACATTCAACTAGTAGTTTATACATTTTTTGTTTATTATATCAATTAGTAAATTAGTTAGTGCATAAAATAAAATTTCAGTAATTTTGTTAAACAGAAATTGGAAAAACTTATAATTTAAAAGAGAAAGAAAGATCAATTAACGAAATTTATTTAATTCCTATGGAGGGGGCAGAAATAAAAATAAATTTATAAATTTTATTTTTACCAGACTAAACAACAATGAAATATGATGAGCTAAAGTGTAACATCAGATGCCGCCAAATTTTCCCGACTACGAATCTTTTTAAAATCTCGGTTGCTAACACATAGGGCCAATACTCAAAATATTAAAAAATAAATAAAAATTTTAAAAGTTTAATAACTGGTTTTTATTTAAAAAATACTCAATATAAAAATATGATTATTATAATAAATTTATACATATATTAAAATAAAACATTAAATAAACTCGCATTTTAAAATAGATCTCGAAAACTATAAAAAATCAATTACACAAAGCAAAACAACTTTGATGGTTTTATAATTGGGAAAAATGAATAGCTAAATGAGCGTGTTAACATAACCTTTTTGCAAACACAAAATTTTTAATGGCGCAACATTTGAAATTTATGTTTTATTTAAGAAAATATATTAAAATTTTCAAATAACTGAAAACGCAGGCACATCAAGCTACGCAATGTTTGTCGCGAGGCACCGTAACCCACAGTTGAAGTAATTGATCTTTTTGACCCGCCCACAGCAAAAACACCAAGGGTCCAGTTCCAGACATTTCACCATGCACGGATTAGAAGTTTTATCGTAATAAGTCGTATCGAACCATTTAATGATTGCATTTAAATTATTTTACGCAAATAATCCAAGTCAAGTTTATGAAAAAAACCCTAAATTAAAACAGATTTAGAAATAATAATATCATATGCATAATATAACCGATTAATTATATTAAACAAAATATTTTCAAAAGATAGTTCAAAAATTTTTCCTTCATATAATGAAATAAAAAACGTCAAAAAAATTCATTAAATCATAATTTACAAAACCTACATCAAAAAATTCACGCTATTTAATAATAATAAAAAAGAATTTTAAATAGTTGTGCAGACTTGGCAATGTATCTTTAGTATACTGAAATTGATTTACTGACGGCAATAATGCAATTAAAGTTATATTTTGAACTATATAAATAAATATTATGTTAGAATAATATCAATTTAATTTCAGATGAATTGAATGAAAATTCTTTCACTTAAGGTATAAAATTAAGTTATTTTTCTAAAGCTTGTGTTATTGGCTTAAATCTCGAACAATTTGGGATCATCAAATATTGGGGTGTTCGGAAAGTTCTTGCCCTCTTAGTGATGGCTGTCAATTTGAATTTTTTATGCGTTCCCCCGCGGCGGTCAAAAATCAATTTTAGGCCGATGGGAAAGAGCAATGTTCATTGCATAGGAAAATGTACGCTTTCCTATTTTATGGCCTAAAATTGCTTTTTAGGAAATTAAAAAATGGATCCTCCCAAATCCCAAATTCGGGCCCTATTACTCTATGAGTTTCAATTGGGGCACGGGCCGACAGAAGCAACCCGGAATGTGTGTCAGGCGTTAGGCGAGAATGCCGTTAGCCTTTCGACAACAAATCGGTGGTTCGCAAAATTTCGGCAGGGTGATCTGGGGACCAGTGATCAGCCAAGATCAGGGAGGCCGTTGCCCGCTTTTGAGGGCTCCTATTTCGGGGGCTTTGAGACTAACCAAGCCCAGTTTATGCTTTTTGGAAGCTTAAACATTGCTTATCAAGTCAGCAAAAATTAAAGATTTTTCGTTCAGCAAAAAATTTTCTACGATTTTTTGAATCTTATTGCTAAAAATTGTCCCTAAAATTGGCCTTTTTTGCCCCAAAATTTCTGCTGGGGCAAAATTTGGGGTTTCATAAAAAATTAAGGAGTGGAGCAATAAACCTCAAATTTTGCATGAAGCTTCTCCCATCTATGTTCTCACTTTCCAAAACTTCAAATTACGATAATCTTATACTGTAAAAGAAAAATAGAGTCTCAAACAGAGTAGGTTCAAAAAAAGCAAAATTTGGGTTTTAGCTCATAGCTCAGCTCCATTCTAATGACTGGGGACAAAAATATACCCAGAAAAAGACAACATTTTATCGATCATAATGGAGCTTATTTTGATTAATGTTGGATTATTATTTAATTTTTTATGATTTTTCCAATTTAAAAAAATCGAAAGGGCAAGAACTTTCCGAACACCCCAATACATGCATATTAATTCATTCGTTTAATTTTTTATTGGATTAATTTTTTGCGTCTCTGACCTTTAATGACTGTTAATTGATCTTTATCAGTCTCTTTCTCACTTTTAAAAAGGTATACTTTTTTGTGTTTTGAATAAATATTTGGATCATTTTGTAAAATTAAAATAAATTTTACATGGCAATTACCACAATATCATTTGTTACTTTGCCAGACGTAGTATTTACAAATAATATAAATGATTATGCCGCCCACTAATATTTATTGTCAGTTTTAGTGATCGGCCAGAAGGGTCGGTCGGTACTTTTCGGTAAAGTACCGAAAAAGTACCGGTACCGAAAAGTACCGAAAAAGTCCAAAATGTTTCGGTCGGTACTTTTCGGTAAAGTACCGAAAAAGAAAAGTACCGAAAAAAAATTGTCGGTACTTTTTCGGTTTTCGGTACCAAAATTTTTTAGGGTAACTTTTTAACAAAAAATCGTTTATTTTGGAAATCTTGGCTTATAAATATTTATAATTGAGTTTTGGGAGATTGCGGTTTAAAAAAATCAGCATTCGACCTGTTCCTGTCTAGTGGTAAGAATTTTAATAGTTTTTGGATCAGTTTGAAGGGGGATCGGCGGTGCCGAGAGGCGCCGCCGAGAAATTTTTTTATTTTTGATGGAATTTGTGAAGAAAAATGGCCCAAAAAATGCATCCAGAAAGGCTAAAAATGATTAAGAAAAATTAAAAAATAAAATAAGATTTCAAAATTTTCCGGACATTATTGAAATCCAGATTCCGAGCTCTTATTTCCAAAAACTTTAATTTTAGGTTCAGAAAACAAGAGAAAAAAAATTTTAGCCGTTTTATTAGGGGGGTTTTTGTAGGTGAACGGCGATGCCGATAGGCGTCGCCGAGAGGAAAAAATGAAAATTCTTACGATTTTATTAAGAAATCTTGTCCAATTTCGATAACTAAAATGGTGAAAAAAAGTAATTCTTTATGTAAATGAAGTTTTGAATCGGATAAAATTTTTGAAAATTAATTTGCTAATAACGGTCTTGAAAAACATTAAGATCTTCCTAAATTACCTTCAATTTTAAAAATCATAAATACATATTTAAATAAAAAATATTGTTTTTCTTTGTCATGAAGTTAATTGAAAGACACAAAAAACTACATATTTACACAGTCGGGGGTTTGAACCCCAGGCAACCACATCACTCACCAGCAGGGCATTCAATAAAAATAATAAAAACAAATTTGACTCGGAGGACTTGACCTCAGACATAAAGTCTTTTGGTTCACAGTTTAACCACTAAGCCACGTGATATGAGGGAGTAAACGTTGAAAAATTCAAATATATTACCAATTTTTCCGTTCGGTACTTTTTTCGGGACTCAAATTTTGTTCGGTCGGTACCTTCGGTWCTCWAAWWMTTTCGGTCGGTACTTTTCGGTAAAGTACCGAAAAAGTACCGGTACCGAATAGTACCGAAAAAATCCAAAAAGGTTCGGTCGGTACTTTTCGGTAAAGTACCGAAGCCTGAGTACCGAAAAGTACCGAAAAAGCTTCGGTACTTTCCCGTACCGACCGAACACTATTGCATATGCCGATATGAATGTGCGGAATACTCAATAAATGTAATTTTATACTTTTTTTCGATCTGCCGTGTTTTGCCTTCGGCGATTAACCGGAGAACTTTCAGATTAATGCAAGAAGCAAAATTAGAATTATTATACGAATAAATACTAAAATGGTTAATTAAACACATTAACAAGAATTTTGTTAAAAGAATGAATTAATAGATTTTATTATTTAAAAATGAACAATATAACAAATTTGTTTTGAAAAAAATTTTACTTATAAGTTAAAAATATTACAATAATAAAAATAATTTATATAAAAAATAATCACCTATGGATATCTCGGTTCTTAAACGACCTAAACTTCGAAAACGGCTATGAATATGTAAAATTTCAATGAATAAAAATAAAGATATTATTTATACAAAAAAAAATTAACGAAGAAATAAAGATAAAATGAATTCACTTCACGGTATTCAAAGAACATTAGTGAGTGATCAGTGCAAAAAGGAGTAAGCCAATTCGCGTATATTAAGCCAATTAAAGCTTATAAAATAATATACTTCATGAAATTTCCTGGTAAACTAGAAGTATGTGAAGATTTGGCAATAATATTATTCATACCCTAAATAAAAATATTAAACAAAAATAAAAATTTATCCGCAATACAAATAATGTTTAAATAATACTTAAAATATATATTACAGAAAAACACTGATTATGTTCAGAAACCAAAAATCGTTCATATAATAACAGATAATATAATTTATTGTATCAAAAAGACAAAATAAAAAACCAACTCTAAAATAAAATTAATAATCAAAAAAATGGTATTATGAATAAATCAGTTACAGAAATAAAAAATAAAAAACATAAAAGCATAGCGATATAAATACGTGGATTAATAAATTTACGCATAATTATAAATTAGCACAATTTTAGCAAATCAATAGTTAAAATTAAATTTTTGAAAAAGCGTGGGCGAAAAAGGCATCAAAGCAAAATGCACCATCGCGAGCACATTCACATTTGAAAAAATAAAAATAGAATTTAAAGTACTAAAATTCTGCATCTGTAAATTTACATAAAGATTTTTAGATACTTATATGTAAAATATCGCAATAAAACAATAAAAAAATGTGAACAAAACCAAATTAAGAGTCTTTAAGTTACGAATCAAAATGGAAATTAAAACTTTCTTCAAGCATAATTAATAGAATAAATATTTTAATCTAATATTACAAATTAAGAAACAATAAATAAAGCCGTTATATAAAGCAATGTTAATAAATCTCACCCGCCCGACCCGAGCGCCCTTCATGTAAACAGTGAAATATTACAAAACAAGCCAAACAATTAAAAGTACTATGAATAGTTATTTATTAAATAAAGTGAAAAATTCAGTCAGCAAGAAAATTAAAATAACCTAGTAGGCTTATTGAAAAAACACACATACGTGTACTGCAAAGAAAGATTCATAATCAATTTTTTTTGGATCTTCTTTGGCCTATCTTCACCATAAATTCTTTTCCCTTATTATATTGATTTTTTAAACAATGATTTTTAAATACATATTTCATTTTTTTAAAATTTTCTCCATTCAATTTTTAGTGAGATTTTTGAGGATAATATTTTTTGATGATAAGAGTTTTTTTTATTAATAAATTACAATTAAAGCAACTAATTTTAACAGTTCAAGAGATAATAAAAAAGTTGTGTTAAATAATCTATCAATTACGTTAAAATTTTATTATTTTTTGATAATTTATAAATAAAAGTTTTTATTAAAAAAGACCTATAATTCTTTAAAAAACGATTATAAAATGTTACAACAGTGAATTAAATTGACAAATTTTTAGTTTACTTTTCGTTATATTTATGTACAAAATAAATTGTAAACTTTATTTTCTTGCATCCAAAAAATTATTTGGTTGTAATAAATCCGCTAGAAAATTTACGTCATAAAACGTTTCAAAATTGTAAAGTAAATTATAAAAGCATTTTTGAATAAAAAACCTTGCTCGTTAATTTGTAATAAAGGAATTACTTAATCTTAACTGATTCAATCGTGACCCAAAGGAAAAAATTATGACGGTGTAACTTCATTAAAAACCATTACATCCAAGTGTGTTTATTTTTTGTAAAGGCTATTATTTTATCTCAAGCGAGGAGCTGTGAACATTATCCGGCAATGAAGTAGATTTCAGACTGTCCAGTTTATGTCGGCATCTTTAAAAGCTTAAAAAAGGTGTACTGGTAATATTCTTTCAATGACGTACATGTGTATTGTATCTGCTTCAAATTGCCATTGCATTTTTATAATTATTCAAATGGAGGATGTTCTACCGGGTCAGCAACAGTTCATTGCGTATCTTACATTTTTTTAATTTAGCGTGCTCGTTAAATATTTATACAAATCATCAATTTTGTTAGGAATTTTATTATTTAAAAGATTTTTTAAATAATACTGGCGATTTGTTTAGTATTTTAAGTATGGAATATGATAAATACGATATATTTGATGTAAAAGATATTTTCAATTTACCTTCTAAGTATTCAACATTGCCAACTGTTGTTGTTATTGCCGGTGGCGCATTTCAGTGGTCTTTTTTTTGTTGTTCATAATTAATTTTTTTGGCTGTTGTAAAGTACGGCGATTTCGGTATCAATGATATTGCGCGCCCCAGCGTGCGTTCCATCATCGCAAGTCAGAAAAATATGGGTTTCCATGTTTCGTTACTTCATGAAATTAAAAACAAGCACAAATTAAATACTTTAAAATATATCTTTTTCAATTTTTAAAAAAATTGTCGCAGACCTTTCTGGCATTTATTACTTTATTACAATACTTTTTTTCTCTCTTAATAATTGCATTTAATTAACAATTTTTTATCTTAAAACAAGACCCACAAAACAAGGTCTCGTTCCCGGCCATTATTTATGCTAATTTAGCCTTTAGCTGGGCTCAGGTTTTTTGATAAATCTCAACATTTAATTGATTTAAGTTTTTAGCAATTTTGAATAAACTTATTATCTTTGGTTCTTTCCAATCTAAATTGATCTCTTCCATCTTCAGGGTGTTTCTTATTTAAAAACAGTTATGTACTTATTAATCACAATTTTATTTAATATTATTGTATTATCGAAATTCTCTCAGTATATATTTATTAAAAGACTTTATTTGGTATTTTAATATAATATAAATGTTTAACGGGTCCCTCAAATTGTAAAGTTGCACCTATACGATAGTTTTTAAGTGTATAGATATTATTTACTTTATTTTACAATTTTAATGGTATTATCTTTAAAAATTCAACTTTTTGATTAGATAGAGAATTAAAATTGGAATTATTTTTAGTTGTTTTATTAGTGTATAATTAAAAAATTTCATATCAAACTCTACATTTATAAGTTTTTTATTTTATATAAATTAAAGGTATTTAAATTTGGTCATCAACGACCCCATCTAATAATTTTTAGTAACTTTTTGAACTTTTATTTTTTGAAGAAATATTGTGTTAAAAAGAGAGAGTCAGACGGTTAGAGTAATTTGGTCATCAACGCACCCCATCTAATAATTTTTTAGTTTCTTTTTTGAACATTGTATTTTTTAAAGAAATAGTGTGCTAAAAAGAGAGAGTCAGGCGGCGAGAGTAATTTGGACATCAATGCACCCCATCTAATAATTTTT
>MEIZ01000130.1:172350-184543 GCA_001723225.1 Globodera ellingtonae | reverse complement strand
AAATAGTGCTAAAAAGAGAGAGTCAGCGGAGAGTAATTTGGCATCAACGCACCCCATCTAAAAATTTTTTAGTTACTTTTTTGAACATTTTATTTTTTGAAGAAATATAGTTGCTAAAAAGAGAGAGTCAGACGGTTAGAGTAATTTGGTCATCAACGCACCCCATCTAATAATTTTTTAGTTTCTTTTTTGAACATTTTATTTTTTGAAGAAATAGTGTGCTAAAAAGAGAGAGTCAGACGGTTAGAGTAATTTGGTCATCAACGCACCCCATCTAATAATTTTTTAGTTACTTTTTTGAACATTTTATTTTTTGAAGAAATAGTGTGCTAAAAAGAGAGAGTCAGACGGTTAGAGTAATTTGGTCATCAACGCACCCCATCTAAAAATTTTTTAGTTACTTTTTTGAACATTTTATTTTTTGAAGAAATAGTGTGCTAAAAAGAGAGAGTCAGGCGGCGAGAGTAATTTGGCATCAACGCACCCCATCTAAAAATTTTTTAGTTACTTTTTTGAACATTTTATTTTTTGAAGAAATAGTGTGCTAAAAAGAGAGAGTCAGACGGTTAGAGTAATTTGGTCATCAACGCACCCCATCTAATAATTTTTTAGTTACTTTTTTGAACATTTTATTTTTTGAAGAAATAGTGTGTTAAAAAGAGAGAGTCAGACGGTTAGAGTAATTTGGTCATCAACGCACCCCATCTAATAATTTTTTAGTTACTTTTTTGAACATTTTATTTTTTGAAGAAATAGTGTGCTAAAAAGAGAGAGTCAGCGGGAGAATTGGTCATCAACGCACCCCATCTAAAAATTTTTAGTTACTTTTTTGAACATTTTATTTTTTGAAGAATTAGTGTGCTAAAAAGAGAGAGTCAGGCGGCGAAGAACATAACGCACCCCATCTAAAAATAGTTTTAGTTACTTTTTTGAACATTTTATTTTTTGAAGAATTAGTGTGCTAAAATGAGAGAGTTAGACGGTTAGTAATTTGGTCATCAACGCACCCCATCTAATAATTTTTTAGTTACTCTTTTGAACATTTTATTTTTTGAAGAAATAATGTGCTAAAAAGAGAGAGTCAGACGGTTAGAGTAATTCGGTCATCAACGCACCCCATCTAATAATTTTTTAGTTACTCTTTTGAACATTTTATTTTTTGAAGAAATAGTGTGCTAAAATGAGAGAGTTAGACGGTTAGTAATTTGGTCATCAACGCACCCCATCTAATAATTTTTTAGTTACTCTATTGAACATTTTATTTTTTGAAGAAATAGTGTGCTAAAAAGAGAGAGTCAGACGGTTAGAGTAATTCGGTCATTAACGCACCCCATCTAATAATTTTTCAGTTACTTTTTTGAACATTTTATTTTTTGAAGAAATAGTGTGCTAAAAAAAGAGAGTCAGACGGTTAGAGTAATTTGCTCATTAACGCACCCATCTAATAATTTTTTAGTTTAATTTCTGAAAATTTTATTTTTTGAAGAAATAGTGTGCTAAAAAGAGAGAGTCAGGCGACGAGAGTGATTTGGACATCAACGCACCCCATCTAAAAATTGTTTTAGTTTAATTATGAAAATTTTATTTTTTGTAGAAATAGTGTGATAAAAATAAAGAGTCAGGCGGCGAGAGTAATTTGGACATGAACCACCCCATCTAAAAATTTTTTTTAGWTTAATTACATTTTATTTTCGGGGTTTTGCCAGTTGAGGAATTTTGGATTTTTGCTTAGTCGACGAAATGTCGTCTCGACGAAATGTCGTTTTTTGCCTTCGTCGACGAAATGTCGTATTTTTGCTTAGTCGAGGATATGTCGTGTCGACGAAATGTCGTTCGGCGAAGTGTCATATTTTGGCTTAGTCGACGAAATGTCGGATTTGGCTTAGTCAACGAAATGTCGCGTCGACGAAATGTCATCCTGCCCAGACAGCATCTTCAGTCACTCAATGTGCATTGCCTGCAACACACAATCAATTTTTGATATTTTGTGTCTACTTTTTTTCATTCAACCTCACCTTATTATATTGATATTTCTTTTTATTTTAAATTTCCTGATAATAATAAACGCATAATCTCAAATTAAATCTATTCACAGTAGCAATAATGTACCTATCAATAAAAAAAAAATTGATTCCTATGCTTATTAATAATTTAATCAAATAGTTGTCACTTACAGTTGCTAAAGATCAGAGACGAAAAAAATTAATTAAATAAAAAAATTTAAGCAAGAATTTGTTTGAGTATAATATATGTATATATTACACAGCAAATATATTATATTAAAAGTACACGTCCTACGCAAAACAGGAGAGCACCACCATCACTTATGCTTCAATATATTCTAAGAATAAATAATTTTTTATTTAATTCCAAATCGAAAATTTAATTATAATAAATTAAATAATAATAAAGATGCGTATGAAAAAAATTGTCAATACAATAACATGCACCATGCCTGCCAACAAGCTTTGCAGACAAAGCTAAGACCGTAATACACCAATGAAAAAGTCAACAAAAATCCCGAAAAAAGAAAAACAGCGGCGAAACATTTAAATCAAAAACCAGTAGCCGGAAGATCGGTTAGTAAACGAACCAAAATAACAAAAAAAAAACACAAATAAATCATTCGGATATAATCATATCTCCGCCAACATTCGATTCGTTCATTTTTGGGCATAATATTCCTTCACATTTTCAAGCATTTTTCCAAACGTTATTGCCAAAGTTTGTGCCTGTTKTGTGAGCTTTAGGAGCGGTATGCTCAAATAATATTCTTCAATTCCCCTCCAAACTCCCTTAGAGCTTTCCCATATTTCGTTAAATTCAAATTGAAGATCTTTTAATATAATTTCTTCCGAAACGATTCCGTCCATTTCAATTTGCCCAATTTTGCAAAATTCKTTTGTTTGTTCCAACAATTCATGTCCAAAATATTTAATTTCATTGTTCTGAATTTTTGACGATAATTCAATCAATTGTTCCTGAATTTCGATGTTTTTGATTTTGGTTTTTAGCATTTCAACTTTTTCGCCATGTTGTTTAATTGTGCAGATTATTGCAAAGGCTTTTTGGTACTTTTCTTCACCAATGTTTTTGGGATTGTTTTCCAAAAATTCAATATCTTTTCCCAATTGTTCCGTATTTATCTCTTGTTTTGCCTTCTCCAAATTAGCCTCTTCTGTTGGAATTGCCACTTCCACCAGTGTTTTTATTTGATCAAAAAATGATACCAAATTAAACGGATGAAAGTGCTCTTTCCCTATCAATGCCTCAATTATGCTCATTTTTTCGCGATTTGTTTCCTCCGATGTAAAATGACTCAAATTATAATTCTCTTTTAAATATGACTCTTTGGAAAACTTTGCCTAGTAGCCGTAGCCCCAAACAATCAACAAATGTTCAACTCTTTCATAAACATCTTAAAATTGTTTTATTTTATGTTTTCGGGCATTGTTTACACTTACCCTTTCGTTGGTTGAACTCGAAATTTATTGCCAAGTCATAGCGCACATTATTCAAAAATATAATTTTTGCTTCTTCATCATCACTAAAAATATTAAAATTGAATAAATTTCAAATTTTACTTAAAATCTAAGAGAAACTTGCAATTTTTTGCAGTTTTCCACCACATCCTTTTGAACATATTGTTGAATTTCTTTGTCTTGCGAATTGAAGTGCAATTCCGGGTCAATCCCTTTATTACTCATCATTTGCATGAGACTTACCGAAATATTTTGGAAAACCATTGCATATGTACAATTTTTGTTTCTCAGGTAATGGTCATATTTTTTCAAATGTAAGTTTAATACCGAATGTATTTGAAATAACAAATTCCAGAAAATTTGCGGTATTTTCTCTGTCGGAATATTTCCTATTGCTCTCAGAAGATTTGATYACTCGTATATTGAGAATTTTTGATCATTTAATTGCTTCAGAATTTGGTAATTCTCTGAAAATTTGATTTTGAAAAATTTTTATTTTGTTGAATTAATTATTTTTATTTAACAAAAATCAAAGTATTTTTACTTCTAGAGAGTTTAAAAGCTTCTTCTTTTCTGTATTCGCTTTTGTATTTGTCGTCTTTGTATATTGCAACTCCAAAAATGGGGTTTTGACTTTCGTTTGTTTTCGTCTCAATTATTTCAATCCAATAATCAAAAATGCTAAAAACGAACATTAATTAAAATMCTCTTAAAATAATATAAAATGTTTTTTTTATTAAAATTCTGAAATTACCTTAATTCCGATTCTCGAAGAATGAAGCATTTCGGCACGGCAAGAAATGTTTGAATTAAGTCCTTTGGATTTTCTTCTTTTTCCTTAAGCGTTCCGTCACAATTTTTTCCGTGTACGAGCGCCTCCAGTCTTGTCGTAAGAGAAAATAATAAATTGAATAATTGTTCCTCCGAAAATTCAGAAAGTCCATTTACCAAATCGTCCATCTTTTTAAACGATTGTTCGTCCAAAGGCATTTTGACAGGTTTTGGCACAATAATTGCCTTTAACAAATTTCGCACATCTTTATCCGATTTTTCGCCCAAAATCGCGTTGATCGCCATTTTAAAATCAGGTTTTTTGGAGTTTTTACATTCAAATTCGCCATTTTCATTTTTTGTGACTATTTCACGGGTTGCAAATGTATGCAATTCATACAAAAATGAGTTGGCTCCATTCAAGTCGAGTTCCAGCACTTTTTCAGCGTCATTGAATTCTCCGCCAAAATGTCCACCAATCGCTGTTATCAAATCGTAGAATTTGTCGTTTTGCTTAATTAAAATAAAAGTCATTTAATGTTTTCCATAATTACCTTTGCTTCCAAGGTGGCTGATGAAAGCATCAGAATGAAGACAACAGCCATTTTGGCCGAATAAAAAAAGCACAGGTCGATCATTAAAAGCAAAATCTAAAGATTATAATGAGCAAAAATATGGGTTTTTAAATCAAATGCTCACAAATCAGAATGCTTATCGCATTGTTTTATTCTAGTATAATTAATTCTACATTTTATTTTTAGACTCAAATGATTAAACATAATATGATGAATTTTAATTATTGTTTCGTCCACCATAGATGCTCGCCGAAAGTATTAAAAAATAATTTTTAGGGGTTATTTTTTAAACCGAAAAACCGGTACCCCCGGGTTTTGGTTAGGCCAGTTTTACGACCCACGATTTTCGGTTTCGGGTTTTGGGCCAAAAAAGCCGGTTTTCGGTTCGGCTAACTGACCGTGACCAACCCTAGTCAAAAATTCAAAATTTTCCCGACCGACCGCGCCTGTGGCGTCGTCAGACTCAGCCCTGGAATAAATTATTGCAGGTACCGCCGTGACCAACCATTCCAAATTGATTGAATTGATTTTATTCGTTTATTTTATTTGTTTGATTTACTTTTTGGCATAAATCGCGTGAAATTATTTAAAGATTAAAATTATATATTGAAAAAATCTTTAATTTTAGCCCTTAAATTGGGAATATTTTTGCCCTTAAATCATACGCCTTTGTTTCCAGCACACGGACGAAAAGAAAAATTCTTTCCCATTGATTTATTTACTTTACGTTTATTGATTATATTGCGAAATTTTAATTCTGGAAAAACGTGAACTGATTAACTGAAAAAGGAATTTATATGATTCATTTATTCAAGTATAATTAATTCAACTTTTATTTTGTAAATATTGGAAAGAAAAAAATAATTTTAATTATCAAATATAATATGAAAAAATCTTCAATTTCAGCTCTTAAATTGGAATATTTTTGCCCTTAAATCATACGTCACTGTTTCCAGCACATTGACGAAAAGAAAAATTCTTTCCCATTGATTTACTTTACGTTTATTGATTATATTGCAAAATTTGGCATTTTCGCCATTCCATCCATTTTATTTATTCGCTTATATTTATAAAATATTACAAAAATGCTATGGAAATATTTCTCCATTTTACTTTTATTGATTGATTATTTCATATTTCTATCCAAAATTGCAATTATTTTACCTACAAAACACGGGGACAGCAAATGCCACAAAAATAAAATTGCAAAAGGGTGTGCGGGTTGAGAAGTCGCACAGGGCCTTTCGGTCCGCCGAAGTGCAGTTCAAATTTGAGGCCGGTGACTGGTTTTAAAGACAAAAAGCGGCTTAAGTTTGCTTTATAGTTTGTAAAGGAAAATTTTTAAATATATTAAAAGTTGGATAGAGGTAATGAATGCTCTTTAATTGGCGTAAGAACTGGATACAAAATAATATAAAAATATTTAAACAAAAAACTAAAAATGATAATTTAAACAAAATAAAAAATTAATAGAAAATTGGTCTGAAAGTCAGATTTTTTGTCATAAAATAAGGGTCAATAATCAAAAATTTCAAAAAAAAAAATTAATAAATAACCATTTTATTCTTTGTGCCGATTGAAAATCACCCTAAGACTATTATTTTAAAAATGTTAAACTAAAACATCAGGAGTAGCAACGCACCAAAGCATGTATTTTTGAAAAATTCAATTAATTAGCATGATAATAATAGACATTATTAAACGGTATAGGTATATAGTAAATTTAAACATACATAAACAGAAGAAATATAATATAAATCTTTTAGGTATACATAAAAATCAAAGAACCTTTAATTTAATTTCATAATTATAGCCACAAGTTATAAATCGGCCGCGATTTAAATGGAAATCCATATTTTTTTGCGCACTCGGAACAGCGTATAAATGCCATCTGCTTATTTTCAAAAAAATTTTTTCTGAAATGCCTTCAATTTGCATATAAAATTTTTTTTTCTCCATAATTATAAATGTCTAGAATAAATTTTAGCTTATTAAAAATTAATTTGCGTTGCAAGTATTTAATAGTAAAACCTAATGCAATCAACACGTAAAATTAAATATTTATATCAAATAGTAAATCATGAATAAATTTATAAATAGGAAACTTTTGACACATTTCTATTTACAGATTAATAAAAATTAATAAATTAAATAAATAATAGTAAGCCCAAATATAAGTTTACTGTAAATGAATTTGTAAAAAATATAAAATTTAAACCTTTTTTTATGTTTTCAAAAAGCTAATAAAAATTAATTTAAATAAGTGCAAAATTATCAATTGGCACGTTTTAGTTATCATCGGGTACAAACGGTTCTTGCCATTCCAATATATAATTGGCGTTTTTCAACATTTTAAAGGATTTTGAGAATATTCGTCCTGTGCAATTCGGTTGGTTCACTTTATTGACCTTATGACAGAGTGTAATTCTGATTAAACGCATAAACTGAAATATGTAGAGCCGCGTTTTTTATTGACCTTTTTAAAATTTAGATTTTACGCCCCAGCATCGAAAGGTACCGAAGGCTGCCGATTGAATTGGTCAAAATTTCATTGGGTTGCTCGTCAAAATGTTTTGCCAGATTCTAATCAAATTTATGACAAAAAAATTTGGTAAGATGAATTTATAATATAAAAGAATGGAGAGAATCATTTTTCTTTTTTTTCGTCAAATGCTTAGTAACGATTTATTTGGATGGATTGCATTTGTTGTCTTGAATGGATTTTGTTCGGGTTGGTACTTCGAACTTGGGTTGCCGTAATATTTTGAACGGCTAAAACGTTAACAATTATTTAAAATTTGAAAAAAATTATTTCACTGTTACTATTTACCATTTTTCATGCCGAAGCTTTCGGTCAATGCGCGCTATTCTTTTTTGAACACGCGGCGATATTCAGTGCTTTAAAAACAATTTTAAAGAATAATTTAAAAATTTAACTATATATTTAAGACCTGTTAAAATAGAGAACGGGAGCATTAGCTGCTGCGCCTGCATTTAACAGAACGCCACCAATGAAGCTGAGTTGCCAAATTTGAATTGGGGACCTTTTTGGGTTCAAACAATTTTTTTAAATTTTAAATGAAACCGAACTCAAAAAGATGTCCAAATGCGTACAACAATTGATATAACGCCAAACTGAACAAATAACCGCCGATGCTTATGGACAAAATGATAACCAGCGAGCGCACAAGTCGTGTGTTTGTCTCTTGGGTAACTAAATTTAAATTTAATTGTTGGGCAAAATGCCAAATTTTGAAAATTACCGCCATTTTTGCTGCAAATTATCACAAAAATGGTTACATAACAGCAGATACTGAACAAACTAAGAATGACGGCTCCGGCGAAGAATTTATATCCAACGGGGCCAAGGAGTGTTTCCGCCACTACGCCGGTGGTTGGACTAAAAAATATATACATTAATAAAAACAAAAAGCTCCATAGTTTCCGGCATTTTCAAATGCATATACAAGTACATAGTTGAGTGTAAATGCACCGTAAATTGTGCAAACGAACAGATGGCCAAACAAATAAGCATATTTAAATCGCAAGTAAATTTCTTTATGACTGCAATATTTAAATTAATTTATTAAAATGTTAAATTAATTCATTACAGATGTGCGGCCGCCACGGCAAAAAGTCGGTCAAAAGCGGCACAAAAAATTGCCATTAATCCGCAATTTAAAGCGAAAATCATGGGCTAAATATTTTATTTATAAAAAAAACTTTTGAGAAAATCATTTTACCGCCATGAACAGGCCGGCGGTGAGRAGACTGACAAAATTTGTGCCGGAAATTACCACGACGAGGAAAAATGTGTGCCCCGTTTGGTGGATCAGTTCGAACATGCAAAGCATTGCCATCAAAAAGTTGGCGGACCCACGGAGGGAACTGAAATTCTTTTTTTTAAATGTTTTATAAATTTGTTGGACCCGGATTTGACGGTGACCACCAGAACGGTGGCATTCGACACAATGCCAACCGCCGCAACGGCGTACAGAACGGCGGCTGGCACAATCAAATCGGCAGACGGGCCCGCAAAACGATAGGCCAAGTAAATCTGGAAGCTTCAAATTAGGGTTGGCACTGCGACCCCGAAAACCCCGACCACCGATCACCCGACGATTTTGGACCAATCCCTGACCCCTACAGAAAATCTGACATTTTTTTATTAAAAATCCTTTCAAAAAAGGGTTTTTACCGCATCATCGGAGCTGGCATTAACGGCTGACATTATTTAAAGTTTTAATATATGAAAAATAGGCAAATGTGAGAGAATAATAATTTCCTTCAAACAAAAATTAACATTTTTCCCCAGAAATTATGTACATTTGTTGGTGCAAATAGATCACATTCTCAGAGAGTTGCTTGGCATTTTCCCACCGCTTTTTGGGAAATTTTGTATTTGGCTTTGTGAAAATAAACAATTAAACAATGAATTTTGTCAGTTATCAAAGAGTTCAATGTTTTTTTTCGGCCCGGCCTCCACCCTCTCGCCTAAGAAAAGCGCAAAAAAAATATTTTAAATTCAAAAATCAGCAAATTTCGAACAGATTTTCTTATGGGCTAAACAAAGTTCGCCGGTTATTCTTTTTTAACTAGGAATCAAGTAGTGTTGAGAATGACAAATTCTTTGGTATACAAAATGCACAACCGCCATTCTATCCCAAACGCACGTGTATGGCGATTTGTAAATCACATATTATTGAGAGAATACTTTTTTTTTACAGCTTAAAAAAGTCGAGATTTTAAAACGTTTTGATATCTTAAATATTTTATTAATTGGTAGTTTAGGTTAAAAATTTTTAAGTTACTATGTAAATTATCTGTAGGATGTTATCAAATACTATCGCGTCGAAACCCATCTCTTCTGCGTATTAGTCAATAATTTTGTTTTTATTAGCTACCTTTTGCATATATATTAAATGCATTTATTTTAAACAATCAATAGTTGTGCCATGGTAAGAGACCTGCCTATTCCAATCTGCACTCCGGTTAGGGAGTGTTAGTAAAACTTCTGAAACAATATTTAAATATGTTTCTGTTTATACCTTTTGAACGAGGAAGGCTTTTGTGCGACGTTAAGCATTAAGTTTAATTTGTTGCAAAATTTTTAGTTATATTATATATATATATAAAGATATTAATATTTTTGACTTTTTCAATACAATCGATGTAGAAATTTTTTATTTTATTCCTCCAATTATTTTCTCTAAACCTTTTAATAAATATTTTTATATATTTAGAATTTTTGGTAAAACAAGTAAATTAAAAAAATAATAATAATTTAGGTTTAATTTTATGTTAACAATAATTTTGTATAAATAGTTAATTGTTCATTAATATATAGCAAATATTAACACTAGACATTCGTGCACCGAAATAAAGTGATTTAGGTCATTCCTTTTTGTGACATAATTTATCATTTTCATCAAATTATTTTGGATTCAAATTTTTACTAAATAGCCATTCTGTACTGACTTTATTTAAGAGTTTTTGGGTACTTCTCTCAATTTCAAACAATATCCAATTATTGTTATATTAAAAACTTTTAATGAAAAATAATTTAATGGTAAGTTTATTTTGGGTTTAGTTGGTTTTGTTGTTCTTTGGATCAAAATAGATTTTTTCAATATAAAACTTTAGAAAGTTAAGCAGCTGTGTCTTTTTATAATTTTAGCATTTTACAATTTTATTGACTACCATTTTAATGCTGCAATTTAAATTAAACAGTAGATAAAACTAATAATAATAAATTTAATTTTAGAGCAAATAAAAAATATTAATAAAAATTGCAGATTGTTTTAAAGTTAAAATATATAATACCAATAAAGTCAATAATTCCATTAATTAAAAAAGTATTATTTTAACATTGTAAATAAAAGATATTCCATTTCTATGATAGTATTATTTTTTAATCATCATTTCAAATCGTTGTATTAAGTCTTTAAATGATATAAACTTGCAAATGCTGCGCTTACACCAAAGTATAAAAATATAAAACGCCAAATGTTCGGTAATAAAACACAAGCTATAGTTAAAAAGCTGAATAAATGGGAGGTGGACTCTATGAATGCAAAGTAAACATTTAAATCATCTTTTATAAAATATACTTTCACCAATATGCATTATATTTTAATGTTGCTCTTAACAATTTAAATGCTTCTGATCATTCTACAAAAAAGTTTATAAAATCATTTATATGTCGCAAAGTAATTATTAATTTCCTTTCTTCGCCAACTTCCGGAACCTTTATTCAACAGTTATTTATAAAAAAATAATCGTGGAACTCTTAGTTAAATCTAATTCGGCAACAATAAAAAATTAAAAATTAGTTGAAGTATAGGTTAAAAATAAAAATAATAAATAATAGGATTTTGACATACAGCTAAAACATTGATTGAAAACCCATAAACTATACAAATGTTTTATATTAATGAATTCAATTCTTGAAAGACAAAACCATTTTTTAAAATTACGGTGAAAAAATTTAACCAAAAACAATCATAGTAATATTGCCTACATCAAAAGTGCCGGAAGTGCCGCTCGAATTTCGCACTCCTAAGCAGAAAGGACGGGGGAAGGCCTTAAAAAAAGTAAATGAAAGCGAGACTACCGTACATCAGCTTTTCCGCAGCCAAAATGGTAAAAGATAATTAGAATAATTTGAATAAAATAAATGTAAAAAATAAAAAACATTCAAATTAATAAGCACAGAATTAAAAATATCTTAATGCAAAAACCACTTTTTATGTTAATTAAGTATGATAATAAACATCAATAAATACTCTGAAAAGATATAATTCTGAAAAAGCGACATCTCGGCCAAAAGCCCCATAAAACATGAGTTATTGCACTTATACATATTTATAAAATATATTATGATTGTAATACTTAAAAATTTCAAGTGGCAAAAAATGTTTGCTGTTGGTTGATGCTTGGCCAGTCTGGAAGAATGCAATTGATCAAGAAACATACTTATTTAATCTAACAAAGGTTGATGTGCTAAGCCGCATATTTCTTTTTACATTAAACATTCTCGATATATAAAATGAATAAAACTTACAAAAGCCATATAAAATATAATTTTTATATAAAAATTACATAATTAATATTTTTACAAAAAATCAAACATTTTATAGTTAGATTTTTTTCTTATCTATGAACTCCCACAAATCTCCATCATTTCCAGAGGAGTGACGAGCTGCCGGCGCGTGCGCTGCCGCCCGATCTGAGCTTGGTAGCTTATTCATCCACCGATACAAACTTCCTTAACGCAGTTGTTCGAAATGTCTAAATTGTCGGATTTATTCCAATATTAAGCCGTTGAAGAGGAGGAAGAGAAGGGACCGGACGAGTTGGTGGTGG
>MEIZ01000130.1:120067-172268 GCA_001723225.1 Globodera ellingtonae | reverse complement strand
TTAATAAAATAATTGAGTCTTTTTTTGTTCCATTGTTATTTGCATAATTGCATAATATTCTATGATATAATGTTTAATGTTTCTCTATATTTTTTGAAAATTAATTTAAAATTGTTGCTTTCAAGATTTATGTAATAAAACTTTTGCTACATAGCCATAAATTAAATTATTAATTACTCTAACCGTCTAATTCTCAATCGGAAGAGAAGGGACCGGAGAAGAAGGGACAGGAGGAAGAAAAGGAACCGGATGAGACTGTGGAGGAATTGAAAGAAGAGCAAGAGAAGGGACAGGAGAAAGAGAAGGGACCGAAGAAGGAAGACAATTTGAAGAAAAAGGTAGCCCCCCCCTCTCCATAAAATTTGGGGTGGGAAGGACACAGGAGAACTAAAAAAAGAGAAAATCAAAAGGGTTTTGAATGCCAAACAGTCACACACCCAAATCACTGCTGATCTCTATTCCCGTTTCGTTCGTTTTTGGATTTCCTGTAAAATGGGGGGGGGTGAGGTGGGTGTCAGAGATGGAGATTGAGGAAAGGAAGGAATTTCATTTCAGGACCAGGACAGAAGACCTTTCTTCGCGAGATTTTTCCGTTTTTAAACCGAAATATTGATCGACTGTTCTTATGTTGTTTTTTAGACCTTCAGCTATATATTGAAAAATTATTGCATATGTGATTTTGACCTTCCTTATGTGTTCCCTTCCTCCCTAATTTCCACTGCTTATTTTTTAAATTTCATTAAAATAATAAATACTTGACATCACCAAATTGTGTAGTCGTCCAGACGCGCACACTTCAAATGTGATTCCGACCAGAAAAAAATGTTTTTGAATATCCAATCAACTAAAATAAAAAGTAATCATCTGATATATGGTTTCGGGAAAACAATTCAAAAAATTTTCTCCAAAATGTCAATTTGAGTAAATACCAAAATGCATCATTATGGACTCACTTGTAATCGGCAAACCAACAGAGGATTATTTTATAATTTAAATGCTTTTTAAATTTGTATTGTATTTGGAATTTAATCTTGTTCAATGTAATTTATATTTTAAATAGAGTACTTTAAAGCTTACTCTTTTTATATAAAAAAATTTAAAAATATTATCTTTAGCGATAATACTAATTTTGACTTTCATTTTTATTAAATGTACAAATTTTTATTGTTCTAAAATAAGTTTAGAATTTTATTTTTTATTGTTTATTCTTTTATTTTGATGCAAAAGCGTTTTTTACGAAATTGCTTGTTAATTAATGACCAATTTGTTATTTTATACAAAAGTATATAATCTATTTATGTTTTATATAGATTAAATATATGTGATTAGTTACCTTATTTTAATTATTTTTACCAACCCAGGCTGCGCTACGGGCCCTCCAACGTCATAAATGGAAAAGTTTGTCAGACGCATTGATGTCATTCATGATTCATTTTCCTGTATATGAAAAAAACAAAATCAAATAAAATTAAATGCTAAATGCACCACAGCACCATTCTTACAAAAGAATGTTACTTTTATTTTTTTCTCACCCCAACGCTCTTAATTTATAGTGTAGATCACTTCAGTTTTTTGTTTTGGCTAGCAGTTGTTTCGACAAGAGAGAAAACATCAACTTGAAAATCACCACTGCCTCTGTGTATAATTTTTTGTTTTTTTCCACAAATTCTGCAATTTTATATTATATCCAATTTGATAACCAAGGTTTTTATGGATAAAATTTATTTATTTTTAATGATAATAAAGTCATCTTTTAAAATAAATTTAGGTATTATGTCCTGAGCCGCCACAGGGGAAATAATTTATTCTGTTTGGTTATTCTTTAATTAGCATTCCATTTTTAAAATTGTTGTAAAAGTAACCCTTATTTATTAAAAATTTATTAAGTAATGCATCAATTGTGTGAACTGATAAATTTTTGAAACATTTAATAACTAAATCAAGTAACACATAGCTAAAATTAATATAAATGTTGAAAAAAATAAATTTGTCTTAATAACACAAAATACAAAATTTTCAAAAGCAACGTATAAAACTAAGATATGTATAAATTTATATTACACAAAATGTTTTAAAAATATTAAAATAACAAATGGAAAAAACAAAACAATAAATTTAAATTAAATCAAAATTACGGTTAATTCAGAAACATCTGTATATGCAACCATTATAAAAGTAAATGTCTTGGCAAACTTTTGTCCAAAAATTGTGAGATCAGAAGCAATAAGATTGTTCAATTGATGACAGTTACGCACTCTGGAATAAACCTATCCTTGCAGGCACGCAGAAGCCCAATTAAGAACTAATTATTTTTGAATGATTAATTATCTCCAAAAGTTAAAAAGTATAGAATATTAATTATCTATATTCATAAATTGATGTGTCAAAGCATTATAATTCTTAGAATTTTTTAACATTTTAAATACAATTCATAATTATCAGAGATTAAATATTTTAATAATAGTCGTTTTAGTTTTATTCATGACTCTGATTTACATATTTATCGTTTGTTAGATTAATTAAACTATATAAGATCCAAAATTTATCAGTAAATATTATTTAAAGTTTGATAATAGTCTTTCTGTTGTTATTGGTCGATAAATAATTTAAAATTGATTATCAAATCATTTTACTGATAATTTTTATCAACACATTATTTGTGGCGACAAATATGGTTTTGCGCGGCATACCTGAAAAAGGCTAGTTTTTCCTTGGCTGCTTCATTCCTGCATAACAACCGCTGGAATTTTTCGTTGTTTTAAATGTTTGATTTTTTATATTTAATAATATATTATTATATAGGTTAATACAATCATCAATTTATCTACCAAAATCCATTGCTTATTAAATTTCAATTAATGGTAGTAAAAATTTTAATTGGTAGCACATTAAATTATTCTTTTGTTTAGCGGAGAGATTCAAAGCGAGCATCAAGAACAGCGTGAACAGTGGGCTTTTATAAAATAAAATTTATCTTTTTGTTTAAAGCACGTTTAAATTATAAATGTGTAAGGTATTTATCCTTTTTTTATGTTTAATATTACGTTCCATTATTAATATAGAATTTTTGATTAGAAAATGTATACTTTAAAAAAAATACGCTGTGGACTTGTTTTGCATTTATTTAAATTTACTGTAATTATTAGCATTCTTTTTAATTTAATTTATGCATTTAACATATCTATTAGTGGAACGTTTATATTTTTATTATTATGTTGAAATTTTTGTCCACAAAAGTGGCCCCCGCCTGCAGTTAATTGTATTAATTCTGATAAATGTTTATTTAACTATTTCTGTCCCAAGGTTTACGCACCTTGGACCAACTTGAATTAATTTTTTTTAAATATAATTCTATTAAACACTTAATATGGATTAATAGAAACATTATTGTGCTGGGTACGCCCTGAAACATTCAGAGCCTCCAGTAGATACGGTGTAATTCGTTGACATCCCAAATCTGGTCCAAACGCGGCATCTCCGACAGCGAGACCGCCTCTCGATTGAAGCGAAATGCGTCCGGCTGCGCTGAAGCCTCGCTATAAAAAAAACTAGTTTTTGCACATTCATTTCTTTTATATTAGATAAGTATAAAATTAATTGCAAATTTTTATCATGTGTTAAATTAAAAATTGAAAACGACGTTTTTGCTGCCTGGCGAATAACGTTTGCGGAATGAAGTTTAATACTTTATTAATTAAAAAATCCAAATTTATTGGTAAAATGATATACCAATTATTCTTTACTATTAAATTTTTAATTTACGATTTAAGGTTTCAGGCATTATTTTAACAAAATTCTTGCGTTGTCTACTTTACTCTTCTTCAAAGTAAAGGACACCTTCGCTTTGGCGTTGGCAATCAGCTGTTTGACTTCGTCTGAAATTGAAAACTTTTTCATTTAGGTATAGAAAAAGTTTATTTAATTCTTCAATTAATTAAAATAATTTATTCTTTTCCGTTATTTACAATGTTGAAAAATTAATTTTAATGAGTAAATAGATATTATATCCGAATATCTTAGGTTCCAAAAAGAATTAATGAAAATCAGTATAAGACTGCAGCATAACGATTTTTAAATTATTATGTGGCGAGTTATTGTCATACGTTTTTAATTATACACCTTTTTTAATTTTTAAAATATTTAAAGTGATGCAAACCAAAAATTGTATTTACATTTTATTTATTCAAGTCTATAAAACTGTTTTATGGTTTTTATTTTTTCGGTTTCCCATTATGGGTTTTTGTACATAAATTGATTATATAATATTATTATTTTCGAATTTAAAATTTTATTATATATTTGACCATGACGTCCAGATTATGTCGGACTGGAGAAATTGCGTCTGCTGACTTAGTGTATTCTCTAGCTCCTTCTAGTTTATACTTTGTGACGGGGGGTTTTCAGACTTTCTTTTGATGAGAATTAAAATTTAACTTTCTGGTTTCATGCCGCGCTAAGGAGTGCACGCCATTGTGCGATCAAACATGCCAAGTTTTACAAATATATTATTAGAATTGGAAAGGCAATCTGTGAAATATTTTTGATTAATTTGAGTATAATTTTAGCTTTATTCAACAATTTAATAATTTTTGTTTTTAAGATGTTTATCTTTAATTTTTTTAGAGCTTTTTAAAATTTTACGATCCGAATTTTTTATATAATCGATTGCTAACCTTGAAGGTTTCTTATTTGGGTCAAAGGCATTATAATTTAATTCCAATTTTTCCCATATTTCTTATTCAGGTTACGTCTCATTTTGACTCTGACAAATGGTGGGTGCGGTGTATTTATTGTTACTTATAAGACAGCATTTGATTGGGATCAATATTTTAGTAATTGTAATATTATTTTTGTAATGATTTAATCGTCTTTCTTCAATGATATTATTTTTAAAACGAAGATATTCATATATTATATGTTTGTACTTGAACTGTCACAGTTAATATATGTAGAATCTTTAATTAAATAAATCACAATGGTAATTGTAGCATATGATGAAAGTATGTTTTTCCACCTTTTCCTAAAATTATATTAATTATACAATTGTTTGGTTACTTTTTATGGACACATTTTATTTTAGGGATATTCATCTTTAAACACTTTTTAATAAACTTTTTGTCTAGTATTTTTAGATCATAACTAATTTATTGAATAAAAAAAATGAAAAATGGGACGACAAGACCAATTGGCCACAAAATTGTAAAGAGCGAATGCTCTGCGCCCCGCAAGAAAAAATCAATCGTCGATTTTTGCGTTGGGGGGGGGGCGCCAGCTCAACACCTTGTTTCAGTCATTTTAAACATTCATTCAACAAATCAATTTTCGCATCTAAATTGTAAATTAATTACAGATTAGGTAAATACAAGGCTAAGAATAGCTAATTAATTCATTTATTTACTTAAAAATGGTTTAATTAGCACCTCATTTAAGTTCATTTTGTTAATTCAGTTTTTAATTCTTTTTTTGTAAGTTTTTATTTATTAACGTTTGTTTATGAAAAAAATTATATACTCTAGGTAAATGTTTCAATAATATTATAAATAACTTTTTTCATAATAGTTTAATCACCTTTTATAAATAAGACGATATTTAAATTTATCAAAAAAATAAAAATTTAAAAGTAAACAATCTCAATAAAAAAACTCACTTTTTTTGCTTTATGAAAACGAAAAAAAGTTTCTTAAGCATAAATAAAAAAGGCATAGCATTAAAAAGAGAGGAAGCGAAACAATGGCTTTGACTTGCATTTCAATGAAAAACCCAAGAAAAATATAAAAAGCCCTAAGCACTAAAAAATTATAAAAATTCAAGTTAAAAATAGTAAAAAGATTACACACAATTGGTAAACAATATATTTCAAACTTAGAACAACATATACTAACTTTTTATTTAAAATTGTAAGGCAAAATTACACCCCAAATCAAAAAAAACTGGCAGGAGAATTAATAACAAAATAACAAAGAAAAATTACGCGTATTCCTGTACAAAGAGCTCTTTAAAAGTGTAGTCATGAATAGAATATTGCAAAAAAATAACAAATGATTATAAAAAAAATAATATTTATTTATTTTGGGTTTGCAAGTAACCGTCTAATGATTGATTGATGTGCACGTACAAAAATGCGATCTTTTGATACTATTTTTAACAGATTTGTTTATATTGATAAAATAAATTACAACAGTTTTTGCTGAGAATATTAAAATAAAAATCGTAGCTGACTGTTCAGCGACTTACATTACATTTGTAATTATTTTGAACTTCGCGTATTCTTACTTCAGTATGTAACAAGCTTTCATTGAACTTGTTAATGATAAAATTAATATTAATTTTCTTTATTCGTTGCATTTTTAATATGAAGCTTACTTATAATCCTTCAACTTAATGCCCTGCTGCTCATCATATTATTCGATTAGCTTCATGTTTTATAATAAAAAAACTTTACATTTCTTGTTGAACAATTAAAAAGAAATCAAAGCAACTATTTTAACATTTTTCAAATGATGCGGAAAATGGCTAATTTATGCTAAAAATGATGGGTGAATGTTTTTTAAAGAAAACAATTTACATAAAAAATAATTTTATATTAGCAATTTAAAACAAATTTACCAAAAATTAACTAAATCTTAACAATTTTAAATGATTATTTTGATTAAAAGTTAAAACTTTATAAGTTCAATAAATCAAAGCGAACCGAACGGAAATTTGTTCACAGGAATCAGTTCATTTCTGCCAATAACTATTTTACACTAACTTGTTATGTTGCAAAAAAATTGCGCACCTAAAAAATAGAAGATTTTTCTAATATGGAATAATTTGATCATCACATGATTCTTTTTTAGATAAAATTAAATAACATAATAATTTTTGAATGATTTGAAACATTAAAGTTACAAATAAAGCTGCTAGTCTGTAAGAATGAGAGAAACTCTTGCACAAATTAAATAGAGCCAGTTAAAAAAAAAATTTTTTGTTAATTAAATTTTAATAAAGGAACACCTTGTAAAAATTAAGTGTCCATTATTTATTATAATATTTGTGAGTTAGACTCGGTTAAGGCGTCTGAATTTATGTTGACAAAAAAATAAACATAATAAAGGATAAAAAAAAGTTAAACCACCAACTAATTAAAATAAAAAATGAGTAACAATTCAGCATTTAGTTACAGTTTSAACGATAAATCGAATAAAACGAATTAGCTTATAGCTTATACATAAATTATTAAAGTAAATATTTTTGTAACCAATTTCAACACTAAATTTTATAAATAAAAAAAAATATTAAAGTTTGGAATCACGCGAGCCAGAGCGAATTATTAAATAATTTATGTAAATTCAAAAATTGTTTGTTAATTTCAAGATTTAACAATGTTGAGAACCCCATTAGAATGAAAAAGGATCAAACCTACAATTTGACCGATTTTTCCAATAAATTATAAAATATTTTTGATGGATATGTTAAAATTATACCAAGTTTTAGAGATAAAGAATATTTTAACAAATTAATTTACTCTTACAAATCGCTATAATAAATCGTAGTATAAATTACTCAAACACAAACAATTCTATATTAAAACTTGAATAACTTTTGTTAGAAGGAAAAAATCGAAAGCGAAAGTTCAAATATTATGAAAGGGGCGCGACATGTTGATTTTGTCAGCGGAAAGAGCACTATTGAGAAATTCAAGCATTGCGCATACGACTTGCCCCCTATGGTTTTCCAAAGTCAAACGGCGGAAAAAATTACAAGGAAGCCAACAGGATGGTTCACGGAACCAAACATACTTGTGTATCAAACTAGCAATTTTTGCTAACAGGTCTTTAATCATTTACAAAAAGGTCTTGAAAAAAAAAAATTACATTCAAACAACATTCAAAAACGATTGAAATTTAATTCTAAACCAATATAAAACTGAACAAATGTTGTGGGAAAGGCCTGAGCAGATTCTGAAACACTCGCTACAAAAAAAAAATTAATTTGTGTTTATTAGAACGGAACTATTCACCATTTCGGCAATTGAGACGCTTTGCCGAACACTTTGCCGATTGTAGAAAAATGACTATAAAAATGGCCACGCAAAATTTGACACATTATAATTATACAATTTACTAAATCTAAAAAAATCAGTGTGTGAAGTATTAAAAGCAGTTTACTATTTTTTTCAAAAATTTGTTACAAAGATATAAACCGTAAACCAATAAATCGTAAAATTTAAGGCAAATTTTTTAAGAAAGATATATAATAATTTATAATTTATAGATAATTAGTTGAATGAACAAATCTTTTCAAAGCTTAAACTGCTTATTAATACTTTAATTTTAAGCAGGTGTGTTAACGGTGACAATTTACGAAGGAGCATTTAACCAGCAAAATAAAATTTGCATTTTTTTATGAGCTTGCAGAAATTGATTATCCTGACTAAACAATTGTGACAGCAATTCTATGAATTTCCAATGGAATTATGTATATTCTAAACAGAGTTTATTATTACGAACACAAAAAATATTTTACAATGTTTCTTTAAGCTCAAAAATAAATAATAAATTAAAAACGATGACTATTATCAAAGCAAATTATTAAAACACCAAAAGCAAACATAAACAAAGTCGATAACCCCCTTAGAATGAAAAAGGAATCAAACCTCCAATTTGGCCAATTCAGACAAATCGCTATAGTAATTTGCAGTATAAATACACCTCAAACAAGATTAAAACTTGAATAACTTTTGTGAGAAGGAAGAAATCGGAAGGGAAAGTTCAAATATTATGCCTTAAAAAAGAGACAATTGTTGAGAAATAATAGAAAAATCAAGCAACCACCCTAAACATTTACTAAATTATTTAATACACTTACGCAATTACTAAAAGGTAATGTAATTAAGTGTCGGTAGACTATTGGTATATTTTTTACTAATTTTAATATGAATATAAAGTTTAAATGTAATATTAAGTATTTTGTTTTATTTAATTGGGTCATTATTTTTATTTACGGTGTATGTTTAAAAAAGATCTGTATGGTTGAAACACTGCGCGCAGCTATTGAATCAATAGTCTGTACAAATCTTCAAACTTATTTTGCTGTGAAGTATTAAAGAGCGGCGTGTAATTAATAATTTTTGTCTCAAAACATAGGAAAAAAAAATTAATTAACACATTATATAAAAAATAAATAAACAATTTAAGATAAAAGGAAATAACAACCAATAAATAAATGTTCGTAAAATCAAAGTGTTTACTCGAAAGTCAGCAAATTTTTAAATAGACAAACCTAATGAAAAAATTACAGTATGAAAATAATGTCCATCAATAATTTAAAATAATAAACTAAATTGTTTTCAAAAAATATCAATTAATAAATTAAAATACCATAAATAATAACGATATTATTAAGTTTTACTTCTTGATTACAGCGCAAAAAAAATTACAAAAGCGATGCATGTGTATGTAAATTACTAATTAAAAATAAATAAATTACAAATAGCAAACATCAATTGAAATTGTAATACAAAGTGCAAATAAAATAATATTAAAATAACTGTCACGACAATGAATATTTAAAGTTAATTAAAAAATGCCTATAAAAAACAGCCAGCATATAAACAAAGCATTCCCTTGCATAATTTTAGCCGCGAGCAATTGCCGCCACATTTGGTAGCCTCTCGGGGCATTCTTGGCACAGAGCAGCGCCCAAGAGCAACAAAAGAAGCCAACGCATTTTTATATTTAATTAATAAAAATCAACGCGTTCATAAAGTGAACATTTCCGATATTTTATTACAAAAGTATTATGACTATCCAATCATTTGAATTTAAGTAAAAAAAACTAAGCGTATTAAAATCATTCTCATTAAGTTTGCATGTATGATTTAAGTGAAAATTCAATATTTAATTGATTTAAAAATATATTAAACTAAATATTTCAATACAATAAATGTTATAAGATAAAGAAAGTATTAAAGATTTGCTGAAGGCACTCATAGCCAATCAATATTTGTATTCCCCAAGCCCAATAAATATTATTTATTCTAGTGAACTTCAATCGGGGGGCTCAGCAATCTGAAGTTCGAACATCACCAACTCCGAACTGCAAAAGTCGAACGGGACTCAGAAACGATCTGAGTGCCCATCCCGGAATTCGGACCCACATCCCGAATTCCCCCATTTTGTGACAGCCCCAAACCCGTTGCCAATCAGCCGGGGTTCGCCACACCCCCCCCCCCCCAAAAGCTCTTTCACACAGCTCAACAATTGTTTAAGATTATTTATTAATATTTAAATATTTATCAATTGTATTTTCTTTCATCAATTTTACTAATAGCATGTTCAATAATAATTATTAATAGTTTTTGTTACGATTATTTCATTCAAATAGAGCCTTCATTATCAATTTTTTCTAATTGGTTTTCGGGTTAATCAAAATTCACGTGCAATACCTATAATTAATTATTGTTCTGTTTGTGGTTATTTTTCATTTATATTAATGTATATTTTAACAAGAAAACTATTTGTTTGATTTTGATTATTTTAATTTTTAAGGTATTTTATATAGCTTTTATTGGTAAATTAAAATTAGGATATATCCATTTAATTTTAAATTTAAAAGTACTAAATCACTTAGATCAGTTGGCCAGTCTCTTGCTGGAATCACAAGCCAAAGTGTGGCCTACTTCGTGAAAACAAATACGTGCCGCACCCCATCTAATAATTTTTAGTTACTTTTTTGAACATTTTATTTTTTGAAGAACTAGTTTGCTAAAAAGAGAGAGTTAGACGGTTTAACGCTGCTCTAAAAAATTCATAGAGAGTTAAAAATTAAATGCAAAACTTTGTACAACTCAAGCAGAAATATCGGTTTTGTGGCGTCTATTATTTGCTCAATTTAAGTGTAAAATAAAATTTTAAAGCCGCAATGATGTTGTAATTTTTTAATGTGTAGTCCGAGAAACTGATCATATTCTCAAAAAATATAAATTAATAATGTAAAGTAATATATATTATTTTATCTGGTTGAAATAAACAAAAAAATTGACCAACCATATTAAAAAATAAAATCATCGCTATAAATGAAATTGAGAAATAATAATAAAAACTAACCTCATACTCAAAACAACATAGACAACCCTATAAGGAAGATTGCGCAGCAAGTAATAAGTACATTTTGGTTTTATTTGGCAGCCTATTGCTAAAGAAATATTGTTAAAACGTGTTAAATGTACTTAAGAACACTAAAATATCAGTGTTATCATCTATATCTGCGATATTTTGATTAAGATTCCTAGTTTTTTCTTTTCTTTTTGTTAATGAAGTTAAATATATAATTGTAGAACAAATTCGTAAACTAAAAAGTACTTTGATTGTTTATAATAAAAAACATAAACTTTTTTATGTAACTTTGTATGAAGCGGAAAATAAAAAAAAATTTCAAAATTAAATACAAAAAATTGAATTAAATTTAAAAGAACTGGGTAAAATGGAAGAGCGTTTTAAAAATGTTTCAATTTATGTTTTATAAAATTCACATCAAATAAAAATATAAGACAATAAATGATAAAAATAAATTAATTTTCTAAAAAGTGTAAAATTAAATTATTTATATAAACAAATATACGTATAATCAAACCCCGTAAAAACCCTACTGAACGCAAAAAAGGTAGGTGCGCATAAACTTTTAGTTGCCAAGAAACGGAACAAACAGAAAAGTCACGGGAAAAAGTTACAGTGATTAACGAAACGTAGAATGGTCAAAAAATTTTTTTTACCGTATAAACTCTTAAAATTTTCTTAAAATAATAAGATAAAAATGACGTGCCCAGATTGGCTTAATCAAGCCATGTAACCATTTCATATGTAAGAAATTCTTGAAAACATTCTTAAATTATGTCGAATTATTTCCATTTATTACAAAATAATTCACAACTCCCAGATCTACGACCAAATTATCTTTTTTTTTAGCGCGCGATTTTTCAAAAGTCTTTGGTGTTACTCACGTTTTAAATAAATTTCTATTGCATTAAGAAAATAGAAACCCTTAATATGTTTCTTTTAAGTTTATAATCCATGTATTTTTACTTTACAATTTATTTAGTCTCGTGCGGGAGGTAGTGTTTTCTGGTTTGCGCTGTCGATTTTGCTTAATATTAGATATTTTTTTTTGGTAATTGATCAAACATACTCAGCCAAAACAATATGAACTTAAATTACTTGATTTTTCTTGTGTTTATAAAAGGTTGAGTATAAAAATGATTTTTTACTATAATTTTTTTAATTAAATCAATTTTTTATTTCTTAATCAACTGTCTCGCTAATGTAGTTGGAATGATTGACGATCATATATTTGGACGGGATTTATATGTAAAAGATTTTAAACAATACTGCGTTGGTTATAAGGTAATTATTTCATTTTTAAGTCAGTTTGATTTTAATTAATTTAAAATTATTGTATTTGGTTATATTGTTATAGAAGTTCCACAAATCTTCTGCTGCGGTTTGCAACCGGCAGCTGCTCGTAGAATATAGTAGTTTAGCACACAGCGAGCTCGCGACTTTTCAGACTCCTTGCATTTTTATAACCTAAGTGCGGTTAATAATTATTTTAGTAATTTTTATCAATTTATGAGAATGTTTTTAAATATACAATCATTTTTCCGATATATGATTGTGCGTAGTCCAACTAGATAAAACTTTGTATTTTTGTGGTAATTGTTTTTCCTTTATTTCCACATTTTTTAAACTAACCCGTCAATTTGTCTGCTTTGTTATGTAAGGAGAAAGACCCAACTCGTCAAACTATATTTTGTAAAACAAAAATTTAGTTTTATTTTTTATAGTTTTGTGGTTAAATTTAATATTACAAATAGTATATTTCTTGCATGGGTTAGGTTTTTAACAATTTCGTCTTACGGCCTTGCATATAAGCATTCCTGCTGAAATGACAGTTCCAGTGCTCATGTTGAGTACGTTCTAACAGCGCTTTTAACTTTCCAACAGAATATTGGAATTGTATATTTTCAGTTGTTTATCATTGCGACGTAATAAATAAATAATATTTAAAACCCTTTTAATGACATTATATTTTTGATGATGCAATTTTTATTGATTTTTTGCAATCCCAAGACGACTTTTGCCCATAGCTTACATTTCAAAATTAAAAGTTTACTCACAAAAAGCGATTGATTTCAAAATATAATAAATTTTTTAAATTTATATTACATTTAATATTAATATTATATTTAATAAATTTATTCAATTTATTTTAACTTAGTTTTCTTTGATATATAAAATTAATTTGGGTTAGCATCTTCGTATTACAATAACTTTTGAAAATCCAAAAGGTAACATTTTATTTTAACATTATAAAATATACTTTATATAAATGAAATTGTTAAACATTTTTATGTAAATTAAAAAAAATTTTAATTTAAGTAAAGTTAATGTCGCAGTGAATCTTATAATTTCATATTATATATTTTTATCCCATTTTTATTTTATAAAAATGCCAAAATTATAGAGATAACGCACTACGATTCCTAGGCTTATCAGGGTTGTTTGTTTGTTTTAAATTAAAAACAATAACTATTATTATATTTAAATAAAACATGTTGGAACTATTGTGAATTTATTTTATTTAGAATCGCTTATATAAGACAAAGTATAATAATATATTAAAAAAACTAGCATTTAAAAATTTTCTAAAATTTATAAATATTACTGTCTAAAGCTAAGTCTCATGCAGCGCATCGTATCATAATGAGCTGCAATATATCCAGAGAAATTGGCATAACAATTATGAAAAAAATTAATAAAACTGTAAAAAAATAAAGGTCATGTTTCACAAATTAAAGATAGCATTATAAACTCATGACTTGCTATTAACAAAACAAACTTAATAAAATGAAAATTAATTTAAATGATTAAATTTTTTTGACATAATTAAATGTTTGGCAAAAACTCAAGATTGCGTAAATAAAAAAACTAAAATGTATTTAATGAATGAAGTGGAGGCCGAGATGGCTGAATTCATTAAATGGCTCAAATCTCAAGTGAGCGTAAAAATGACCCACGGATTCGGGCTCTGAAGTGATTTGAAATGATGCAAATAATTGTATCAACAATAAATATAAAGTTTTTGTATAAATAAAGAACATATAATTTGTTGCACAGCTTTTACCTACTTCAACATGAACTGCAGCGCATCATCATTAAAAGTTTACTTAAATTTAAAGATTTTCTAATTAATAAATTAATTACAAACTCAATAAAATGTAAAGAATGTGTGAAATCGTAAACAATTTTACGTCAATAAACTACCATTTGAATAGATTTCTATATATGATACATCTTAGTGAGTAACAAAAAATATAAATTATTTATATGCCTAAATATAAGAAATTTGATTTAGCGAATTAAAATAATATAAATCAAAAAATTAGAGAAAGAATAAAATACAATAAGAATTATAAAACTCAAAACTACTTAATGCGAATCATTGATAATCGAACATTATTTAAGATAATAACTCAAAAAATTCTTTTAAAAGGTGATTAACCACGATTAAATGTTAGCTTCACAGTTGAATAAATTGTTATTAATTCAATCAGATGTTTAGAATCTACTTTAAAAAACAAAGATGATAATAGTCAAATAGCTTTTGCTTTAGCAACAGTTAAACTAAAAATTGTATTTTTTGAAAATATTAAATATTTCTATTATACTTAAAAGTGAATAAAATCGCAAAATGCCATATTGCAAATTGTTACATTAAAGCAAAATATAGCGAATAAATTGTTAAAAAGCCTGAGTCTTAGAATCGAATTCAAAAACGCGGTAAATACGAATGAACACATAGCCGGCCACTCAGCAATTTAATAAAAAAACAATAGTGACTATTGTTCAATTTTTACTTTTAAATTTAAATAAGTGAAAAATTATTTGACGTAATGTATTTAATTTTACAATGCAACCATAGAAATCGCTTGAACAAAAACTGCCCCAACATGTGTCGGCGGTCGATTTCAACAATTAAATAATATATAAACCTATTCCTTCAATTGGTTAATACACCTTATATATTATATGCTAATTAAGCACAAAATCTAGTCCAATTGTTGAACATTTAAACGAACCTGAAATGTTGAACAGAGTTCTATTTAAAGCTTATCGCCGTGACTGGATTGTTTGCAATGTCCGATATTCATGTCGAACTAAAAGGACAGAGCTTGACGACCAGCTGCATAAACAAAGAAATAAAAATAAAAATCATTAAAATTAATAAAAGTTAATTAATCACAAATGCATATTTAATAAAGGTAAAATAAAAAAATATTTTTATTTGAAATAAAAAATGTTAAATTTTTTCAAGACTACTTAAATTAATTAATCTATTTACAAAAATAAATTATAATTTTAAAAACAAAAACAATAAAATTAAATTTTAAAATTCAGGCAAACCGTTCTATGATGGCGCGGCAAACAAAAGGCAAGCCGAGGCATGAAAAACTGATTATAGGCTATAATCTAAATAAAAGATTTTTTGGCAAAATAATACCAATTAAAAAAAAAATTAACAAATAAGGTAAATCCTGGTTAAAAACTCCCGAAAGGCATCTAAATTAAAGAAAATAGATCCCATTATTGCACTATACCCTAAAAATAGTGTCCAGGAAGGTTTAATCTCACGTTTTGATTCAATTAAAAAGTATGATGATGCAGACCAAAAAAGCCATATAAAAAATCACTAAGCGAGAGACGATTAAATCATAAATTGATCAAAAACAAATAAGTTATAATTAAAAATATAAATAAAAAGACTTAAATTAGATTAATATTATTAGAAATGACAACGCAGTAAGCAAAACATATGCGTTACTCTCATTAAAATTTTTAATAAACTAAATAATTAGTTCTATTGTAACTGTGTAATATAATTTGGTCAACTCGAAGTTTGACAAAAATTAAAATCACTAAAATAAAAAATTCTCCATATAATGTAGAAAAGTGCGATAAATACTTAACATTATAATTAATTACTAATTTCAGGGTTGCGGAAGAGATGGATGTTGTGGTAATAAAATAAATAAAAAGATAATTTCCCGATTTATCTTAAGCTTGGTAAAGATGTGTATTCAATCCGCTATGACATGAACAAGACTGGAGTAATAGCAACACTGTTCTGCATTATTATTTATTTACGTGATAAAAAATAAATGGAAAGTTTGACTTAAATATTAATTAAGGGCCAAAATGATATTTTGCAAAGTTGACTCTAATCGAAGCCAAATGTAAATAATGACAGATTTTTTTGTAAAGTTATTAATAAAATTTAAAATTATAAACTTTTTAAAGAAAAAATTCGTACATTATACCAAATAAAATTAAACGCAGAAATTAATAATGTGTATTCAAATCKWAAAATATATAATTACAATATTGACAATATAGAGAAAGCGATGYAAAGTGTTAAGGTGGAATTAGAAACACGTCTGAACATCGAACTCTAATACAGCCGTCGTCTCGTTTTGAGATGCAAATTCTCGTTAAATTCTAAACATTATTTTAAATAAAATTTTATTTGATAATGTAGATGCATTTTAAGTCGGAGTTGCTTTGCATCCATTTATTCCTCAAGAAAAACGCTATATTGTGTTTGCAAAAAAATCTAAAATAAATATACATCTTTGATGCAAACTTTCAGAACATGTAGTTATCATAGAACGATGATATTTGAGCTTTTAATTTAAATAAAGAATTTAAAATTAGCATTTAATTAACCAGTGACAATTGTTTTATCTAAATATTTATTCAATAATATATATTTTTAAAGATTTTAAGGTATTCTTTTTGACTTATAAATTTATTGACTCATTCTTAAATTTTCTTAGAATGTTTTTATTATCCTAGATATGGTTTTATTACTTTTTAATTGTAATATTTGTATTTTAGTCTACCAGATCACTTTGAACGATATTGCAAAGTTCAGACAATGAGTTCGCGTAAGTGAATTAATTAAACTAATTTGTATAAATATATGGTAAGTGCATCAATAGGGCTAACCTTAGCCTACGCATTGATTTAAACCTCATCAGATCGAAAACATGAATTGCTGAGACCGCGCGTTAATTATAATTGAAAATTAACGACAAATGTAATACATAGTTAATCTCTATATTAAACAAAAAAAAACTAAAATAATGCGTCTGAGTTGGCGGAGTTAATTGAAAAACGGTACAGTTCGTTTATTCAATAAATTTTAGAAGAAGCCGACAAAAACATAATAATAATAACCCAAAAATTAAACAGAATTTAAAAATGTTACTATTATGCATACAAATTAAAWATATTATTAAAAAGCTGACCCAGCAGTATGCACATTTGGTCGCAAAGCMGATCAATAAAGAAAATAAATTTACARTGTTCACGTCATCGGCTCATGACGCAAATATGTGATATTTCATTTTTCTAACAATATACATTTTATGGCACATAAAAAAGTTTACGCAGGCGTGTGTAAATCAATAAAACAAAGCAAACGGCAAATTCGCCATCGTTAAAATCTAATAAAATTGTTTTTTTTAAATACATCACAGGCTCTGAACAAAACAGGGTACAAATTGAACACTTGAACCTGATTGTGTAGAAGCAAAGAAATGCCCTGGCCCTGAGAATGCGAATTTTATTTTAATCGGTCTGAAAAGCATAAAATAAATGGGAATGGCTTATAAAGGCAGATAATATAATTWATTAATATTGCAAAATCGATTATAATCATTATTGTAAAATACATCTAATTTCTATTTTATTTAACACATTAAAATGTATAGGTTAATATTTCTGCAGACCATCTTAGCGCTGCACAGAGGAAGAAACCAATATGTAACATTACATGGTATAAACATTTAAAATATTTATAAAAAATCATAAAAGTAAAAAATACTATTTAAATTAAGCAAACCAATTTAAAATAATTTATGATACAAAAATCTATTCAAATTTTGAAGGTAACTCCTCCTCAATAAAATTGTTTAAAGATATATAAAAAAATAGCAAAAACTATAGAAAATTATAATGCTCGGAACAGGAATTCTAAATAAACATTTTTTTAAACCAAAACTATAGCTCGATGACAAAAAATTAAAAAAAGAATTAACCACGCCCTAATCATAAGAAATGTGATCTATAGGGCAACAGCAGAATACAAATATATTTCAAAAAACAAASAATTATTTTTAAATGATAGTCAATTTAAACAATGTTAAATTTATCAAACTTTTTATAAATATTAAAATTTTTTAAAGTCTTTTGTAACTTTTTCTGGGCGAACCATAAATCAACACATGCAGCGACGCCATGAAGCGGTGCCTATCTCCTTCCTATATTAATATATAAAAATTGAGGATTCACGGCGGGAATTTAAATATATTTATAAATTAAAAAATTCTTTAGTTTAAATTTGCTTTTTCATATTTATAAAAATATATGTATCTTTGCAACGATAATTTTAGTTAAAAAATAGCTACAAATAAATTGTAGCTGCAAGAGTTGTATGGGTTTAAACGGCCAAAAAGGTAAAAAAGCTGCAAGAGTTGTCTGGGTTTAAACGGCCAAAAAGGTAAAAATATGGGCAAAATTAATTAAATAAAATTATTCTAATGAAAATAAATATATAGTTATTTATTGTTCAACATAAATTTATAGAATATGAATAACGCTAAAAATATTGGTAAACAAAAAATGTTTTGCATTCAAAAATTTATAAATGTAWTTTAAACTCAGTTGGCGCTTAAAGAAAAAACAAAAATTTTAAGTTTAATCAAAATGTTATTTAGCTGCTAATTTTGTGCATATTAATACACTTTGACTCACAAAAATATCTTATTTCTGTTTTTCTTCATATATTTTATTTTTGAATCATTACGATTGATCAAAATTCGATTTACGTTATGTTTTAAATAAAAAACTATAAACAATTAATCACACATTATACCAAACAGTATCATTTAATAAAAATTAAAGGGTAAGCAGCAAATAGAATATTTGTATTGCCTTACTCAGAAAAAACCGAAATTAAACCACATAAATGTTTTATTTAATAAAATTTATAATATATTAAAGCATCTGGCTCAAACGAAACTGATACCACTGGGAAAAGTCACGGTCGTAGAATAACCCATTCTATCAAGTTAAAAATAAACAATGGAAGTCGATTTTTAAATCAGAAAATATGTTCAAAGCAAACAATGTTTGGAGGGCACGCGCTTATTTAGGCGCAGATTTCAACGTTTTTAGTGCTAGCAAATACTTGCTTTAGTTAATTACCGATTTTTTTTAAATTTTTGTAAGATCGAAATGGTTGTGAAATTTGTAATCTTTTAGGAATTCACGTCAATGATTAGCTTTCTAAAATTAATAATAAGATCATCAGTATTTAAAAAATACGTTTTTATAAGAACTACTAAATAACCAAATTATCACTTCAAGAAAACTAAATTAATAATCTGCAGTCAGTTACGAAATCTGAATATCTCAAACAGTTGAATAATATCACAAAAATAAAAAACAAAACAACCATTAACCATTTTCAACCGAATGAATCAGATTAAAAAATAATTCTATTTCATCGATTAAATCTAAAACACACATTTAAAAAAACTAAATATGCAATATATGATAATGCTGAAGAAATCACAACTGCCCGTATAGTAAAAAGCAAGAAATGGAACAAATTAAAATAGAAAATTCAATTTTAATGTTTTAAAAAATGAAAAATATAAGAGCAGTGAAATATTTATTAATTATTATTGCCTCTAAAAATAAAACTATCTATAAAAATCAAAATATAATGACAAAAAAAACACAGCAACAATACATAAATATAAATTTTTTAAAGAATTATTCTTCTTCACTCTTCATTTGCAGAAAGATTTAATCTGCCTTCCGAAAACCATCAGGACCACCTGAACAATAAGTGTTTTAGATATTTTTGATAAGTGCATTTTAAATATTTTAAGGGAAGAAGGTTTTATAAGAATATTTTTATTACACGATAAATTGTTTGACAAATTAACGTGAATAAAGAATAATTTAACAAAAATCATCCGTCTCCGAGAAATTATTTCTAAATATAAAAAATCATTTTAAAACAATATAAAAATTCATTTATATAAATAAAAAAATTAAATTTTTAATTCAAATATTGTCTATTCAGCTTTTTGTAACGGGTGTCAGGCTCCGAATAGTAACACAATTAACAATAATATTAGAAAAACGAAATCTCAAAATTAAACAACAATTTAGAGTCAGAGACAGTGCGTTTTTTCTTTTAAAAAATCAGAAATGAGCAACCATATTTTGATTGCCTTTTAATTTTATGTTAAACTTTATAACAATTTGACCTAGTTATTTATAACAAATTAAAAAAACGTAATTCAAAAACTTATTTATGTCAGTTTTTGTGGCGCAAAATACCTTTTTAAACCTTTTTAGTTGCTTACTTACAAATATTATAACAAAAAATGTTTAATTGAAGATAATATAAATTTGCGTAATATGTTATGGCAGAAATCAATGGCAAAAGATCGGACATTTAAAATTGTAATATAAAATATTAAAACTTATTAATTTATTCTGGAAATATATCATTTGTTTAAAAAATCATTTGATTTATAAGCTTACTACATATCTAATAATAACTAAAGATTCAAAATACAGAACAATCGTTTAATTAAAAAAATAATTTCTATGACAATTTTTTTCAATTAAACAAAATATTGTAATAGGTCTGAACAAAGCTTTAANAAAATACAGAACAATCGTTTAATTAAAAAAATAATTTCTATGACAATTTTTTTCAATTAAACAAAATATTGTAATAGGTCTGAACAAAGCTTTAAAGTTTAAACTTTAGAAAGACACAGAAAAAATATTAAGTATAAATGCACAAAACAATGTGTCAATACTCAAGCGMTCAGGCTCATCAGAGTAATCTTCGTGCATGCCATAGATGTGGAAAAATAATAAAGATTTATACCAACAGACAACATAATTATTCWAAKAAAAAGAAATTGCAAACAAAAAATAGACATTAAAGTATATCTAATTTAATAAAAATTTAAAAAAAGAATAGAGGAATGATAATAATATTCAATTACGCTTTATTCATGTGAGTCACTGCAGGCTCAGGTTTTGCTTCACAAAACAAAATATGGCTTTTACGCAAAAATTGATTTATTCAATAGGAGGTTTTATGAGACAAAAGAATTAGCAAGAAATCAATTGTTGCTTCTTTTGCCTCGCGACGCGGGCGGCCTCAAAATACTTATATATAATATTTATTTATATATATCACCTCCGGCAAAAAAAAAACAATGTTTTAATTCTTGCTGAACTAATAATAAAATTACTTTCAGTAAGGAAAAATATTTGTATGCTGTCAGTTCATTAGATTGAAAAGCTTATTAAGGGCAATTTACCCAAAATAATTTTTCAAATTAATTAAAAATTAATGAAATCATATAAGATTTATGCATTCAAAGATAATGTGTTATAAAAACAGCTAATCTAATTCTAAAATATTTAAATAAATTATTAAAAAAATTAACAAAATATTTTACAAATCAGAATTAAATAAAAAAATAACTAAAATTAAATTTAAAAAATTAAAGAGCTAGAGAGGATTTATAAAAAATTATTTGCATGCATCTAAAATTAACGCCTAACTTTCTCAAAAAATTCAAATATGCACAATTGCAAATGCACTAATTATTTAGAAAATAGTTGTTTTTTAGCCTTCGAGGACAACTTTGCTAATTAAATTTTACCATGTATATTTAAACTGATTACATTTTGTGTATATAATAGTGTAAAAAAATTACAAATGCTAATACAAATTTATTGAATATTAAAATTAATTATGCATAGCAAAAAATAAAAAAAAGAATAAGTATCGAAATTAGAATGTTTGTTGCTTATTTATTAAGTGCTGTTCCAAAAACAAATGGTGCACAACAAATATTTAAAAACAGTTACTCGACAAAGAATATTATTTTAAATAATTAAGTACGATAAATAAAAATATTATAAAGGTAGAATTAGTTTAATGTAATTATGAAAGCTCAAATCTTTGACTTCAGAATATTTAAAATAAACAAATATATAACACTAATAACCAATTAATACAGATGGATAAAAATTGATAAAAGTTATAAATTCAAAAAGATGGAAACACCTTTTTTAACAAAGAGTTAATTCAATTAAATATTAAAAAACCAGAATGTACGGTTTAATATTTTTTATTTTATTTCCAATAAAAAGTTTAAAACAATTATTTATTTACAAATAGATGACTTAAATCAAATTTTGACCATTGGTAGCATTCAAAATACCAATTAAAATGCATGCCCCGGACTAATTGAAAAATTTGATCTGCCCGCGCGCTGCATTCCACGAGGACCATCACCTCCTTCATCGTCATCAACTAGATTTGTAAACATGGAAAATGGAAAGTTGAAAGGTTTAGAATTTAATTACAACCGTGATAATTCAAAAATAATAAGTTTTTAAAGGATAAGAAAGTAAAACAAAAAAGTTTATTAAGTAATTATGAAATCCAAAATTTTTATACAAAACATAAATCCGTACTCTACTCGAGCGATAAATGTACCATTAAAAGTTGCTTGAATCTCTTAACAAAGACAAGCGAAATTTTAATTAAAAAATAAAACATTAAAATTACAACATAAATTAAAAAAATTATTATTAAAAGCAGAAAAACGCAATTATTTTATTGCACAAAATAGGTGAAGYAAAAAAATATTTTATTTTACATTATTTTAATGCGTTTTCAAACTCAAAAAAATGCGGTGGACTTCTTTTTCTGTTTCCGAGCAAGATAACAATTTTAAATTTAACAAAAATAAAAAAAGGACAAAACTAGTTTGATTTATTTTCAAATACACGTGATGAATTAAAAACAAATTAAGCAAAAAATGAAATGCCAGCGCTAATTTATTGAGTCCTGAGTTTAGCAAATACAAAAACTATTAGTATAATAAAGAATTTAAAAAAGATTCATATATTTTTTCAAATAATTGCACCTCAAGGCAATTCCATTGATTCTAACAATAATCAAAAAAAGGATAACTAATAAAATTTATGTATATATAAACAATCGTTTATTCGGAAGTTAACGATTACCTATGCAGAATTCTTGGCATAAAAAATTTGATAATGAAGGGGGTAATAAATAAATAATATATTATTGAAAAGTAAAAATATTTTAAAGCTTCTTTTTATAGCTCATTTTTGTGACGCATTGGATCAATTCATAAAAAGCATCGAAACATTGATGTGTGCTGCTTTGAAGTCGTGGGTGGACTACAGTACGAGATAGTTATTGGATCAAGAAAGTTACAAAACATAATGTTAATTTATTAAATAAGTTTAATTAAAATATCATTAGAGGAACATATATTAAGCTTTCTTGAGCTCATCATCGACAAAAATATGGAACTTTTTTAAATCTTACAAAAATTAATGAAAAATCATTAACCAAGTAAGGTATAACTAAGTTAATAATGCAGGTTTTTAGAATAAACAAAAAATTATTATATAAATTCAACAAATTGGCAAAACACTAAAACAAACAACTTTTATGTAACTGTGATCTAATAAAAGCATAAAATTACGTAGATTTGAAGCTGTTCGGTATGCTTCTTGAAAAAACTTTAACTTAATTTGTAAAGTGTTAACTATTTTTACAATTGAAAAATTATTGAAAGATTTCTGTCACTGAAAACTATTTAGAATGAATTAAAGCAATTAACCAACTCGCCCAGAAGTCTGAAATTACTATCACAACTTTTCTAAAGGACTGCAGGACCGGATCCATTTCCATCTACTTCTGTCCAGTGAGGCGGTGGCACAATTTTGTTAAGTTTCTGTTGTCGACATACCGTAAGGGATGTAACCAAACAAAACGGACCCTCCACAATTCAAGCATTCGACTTGACTTCCTCAGAGCCCCAGTCGCAAACTCTGAGGAAAGAGTTTTAACCCTAAATTAAAAATATAATAATAAAAAGGATTTAGAAGGAATAAAATATAAAAAAATACTAAATACTATGGAAGAATTTTTTACGATAATTAAAACATAATTATAATAATTCTACAAAAAAGCACACAAGCGAACGATCCGTGAATTTCATAAAAATATAATAAACCATATTGTGTCATTGCTCTTCAAACAAAATTTTTCTATTTCTGCGCCTTACCGTCTAATCTCGGAAAAAGAATTACGACACCCCGCCGGGCCATTATTTACATATCTCTGTGTCAAAAATGAGAAAAATGATGCTGTAGAAAAAAAGAAAACTTTTTTATTTAAAGAAAGCAAAATATGAAAAAAGACCAAACTCAAATAAATAAACAGGTTCCTGAAAAAAAAATAATTTTGTTTAATCATCGATTCAGAATGCAAAAGTAGAGCAAAAAAATAACAAATAATTCAAATTCGAAAAATAAACATATATTTAAAATTTGTCAATCGCATGTCGTTAAAATTAAATGTCTGGATTAATTCTCTATAAAGCATTAATTGGAATGTACAAATACCAAAGCGACATAAAGATTTGTTTATTTATTAGAGTTTCATGTACATAGACAAAAGAGGATTGCCATACACCTCAAAGAGTCCACAAATTGTGAGCGAATGTTCTCCGCCCTACCTGAGAAAATCATTTATCTGGGGAGGGGGGAGGGCGCCAGCACAACACTTTCTTCAGTCATTTCATAAATATTTTATTCAACAAATCAATTTTCGCAATAAAGAATATTTTATAGAGACACAATCATTGAATGAAACCATTACTTCAAATTTCAATATATTGTTTTCAACACAAACATATTGAATTAAATAAGATGTAAATTGTGTCTTACAATATGTAAATAAAAAAACAGTATGTTAATAAATTTTTTAAAAACATTAATAATCGTTAATTTGCGATTTTTTCGAATTGAGTAAAATAAAGCTACCATTCTCTTACTATTTAAAAAAACTAAAAGAATAAATAGAAACAATATAAATTAGAAATTAAAGTTCCTAAAAATTTATCTTACCATTTACGTAAATCATTATAAATAATCGTTAAGCCAAAATGAAATACATACAGTGGTCGTCAAAAGTAAATGTGCAAAAAATTTTTTTTAGTTATATACGTTATAAAAGTTTACTAAAGGGCAATCTGTAAAATTTTTGGGACATTTCCGTAGCATTTTTCCTGCTCTTTCAAATGGTACCAAACATTCCCTGTTTCTCTTGACATTTGCCTAACCTAGTGCTTTCGACCTCAGTCTCATCAGTTTTATGCGCGTCAAAAGTAAATGTGCAAAAGTTAAGATTCAAATTTATTTTATTCTGGAATGTCTTAAAAATCTGAAAAAATTCAAGCTAATGTAACTTTTGATGCTGATCAAAAAAGCTACTTGGACCAAGTTGATCAGACCCTTCCATCATAGAGATCCGAAGACCCCAAAATACACTGAAAATTGGGGTAAATTTGAGAAAAAAATCCCCGAGGGCTTGGAAAATTTTCTGCAAAAATTCATTTTGAGGGATGAATAGCGCACAAAATTCTCTACAAAATCCAAAAAACCGCTAGGCTCTAACTCTTTTCTCCGATGAGCGGGAGCGTCATGTGCAACCTTGCGCAGGGACCGCGTGTAGGGGGTACTATAGCACAATAATTTTTGGCCGTATAAATCCCGATTTGTCACTGAAATACAAGTTTTTCTGTTTCCTACTTAATAATAAAAGCTTAAAAACTCATTATAATGATTTGTTAGGCATTTATCTATTTCTCAGAAGCGTCAAACTAAATTTCCAATTTTACGCTACAGTACCCCCTACACGCGGTCCCTGCGCAAGGTTGCACATGACGCTCCCGCTCATATTTTTCAGATTTTTAAGACATTCCAGAATAAAATAAATTTGAATCTTAAACTCAGTAAAAAGGGGTATGGTGGAGTTGGGGTGGCAAATACTCTGAAGTGGGGTCTTTGGCAACGGTTGCTCTTGATGGGTTTGTAGCCCTTAAAAAATGTTACAAACTCCAGAACACGTTGACTCTCATTGCTTTTTTATTAAGTTACAAGTCGTTGAACTAAAAAAAAATTTTGCACATTTACTTTTGACGACCACTGTATAACTATTATAAATTGGCAAAAAACAATAATTTTCTTTTCCATAATTAAAATATATTTTTAAAAACAAAAATAATTAATTAAAGGGGGAAAATTAGAGAAAATATTCTGCGGAAACAAAACAAAGGCATCCCGCGCAGGCACATCAATCGCTGACTCATTTGGGTTGCAAGAGTTCGCCTTATGTGCTTGCATCATTAAATGTTATTGAAAATAAAATAATTACAGTGTTAGAAGATAAAAAAATGATAAATTAAATAAAATATGTAACAAAATTTTAACTAAAAAATGGAAAAAAACGCAACACCAAATATATTTAACTCAATTCGTCTTAATTTGAACATCTAAAGCTGATTCTTATTCGCAATCGATAAAATTTAACGCAGAGGTTAAAACGAATGTGCGGAACGCTTGAAATTATTTAAAAAGATAATAATAATAGCCGCACCATATTGCCTGCAGGAAAATTTAAAGGTAGGAAAAATATCAAAAACTAAATAAATGGGAATTAACCAGAGCCAATTTGCCCAATTCGAACTCTGCGAGTGGCATTTGTTTGATATAATTATAAAGAAAATTATAAAATTTAATGCCTGAATGGAAGAACTCGATGAATCTAACGTTCAAACGTTAACATAGATATAAATTAAAATTGTTACAACTTACAATTTTAATTATAAATTTTTAAATGGCGAGAAAAGATAGAGAATCTAATTATAAAGATAATAGAATTAAAGAAACATTGATTTTGTTATTTGGACGAATAGAACAAGAAAGAAAATATAATAAATACAGATAATGACAAATATTTCTTTAAAATAAAAATATAGATTACTGAAGAAAAGTGGTCAGGTGGCTGCTCAGCCTGTAGACAGGAGCAAGGCGCGATTCAAAGGTCAAAAGTCAGAATGAAGCTGGTGGGCGTTAAAGTTTTACTAAAAAATCAAAAATAATAAACTTGACAATTATAATATTATATTACTTTTCTATATGAAAATAAATGTTTAAAAAGCTTAAATTAAAAAAAATGATTTTCAAAACCATTTATAAAAATATTATTTATAACTTTAAATATTTGCAAAGTAAAATCAAAATATAAAATTTTAATGCTAAAGAAATTAAAAACTTTTTTCTCGACTTTTGATAATCACTGACGCATTTTCTACTGACGCATTTTCCACTGACACATTTTCCGGTCACCTCTGTTTTCGGACATTTTGTCTTATTATATTCTTAACCTTCTCTTAGTTAATCAATTAATTAATTAACTTTTTAGATAGTTTAAAGTATCTATATATTGTTAATTTTTGCATTTAAATGAGAAAAGCATGTACGACGCACACGCCCCTACTTCGTGATGCGCTAATATTTATTATCAAATCATTGTAAATTTTAAATTTTAAAAAATGCGGTTTTAAAAAGTTGTTTTTATGCGTAATATTTAGTGTAAACGACTCCAGAGCGGGCCTCTTCGAGAGCCAATGTCGGAGACGAAGTTCATTGTTTAACATATTCGAATATACAATTATTTTTTTTTTGAAAAATATTATTATTTAAATAATCTAACTTTTCTCACGGTGCATGAATGTTTTTAGAATTATTAATCTTTAAAATCATTTTTTGTTTAAAAAATATTAAATATTTGATCAGCGTATATTTCTAGAACTGGTATTTAATAAATCTCATTTATAATTAATGCATTTTGGCAAACGAAATTATTTTAGAATTTAATATCTTTAAATATTAGTTGAGTTCAAATGTTTACGTCGTTTTATAGCTTGAACTAAATTTTGTTTTTTTAATTAAATTGTTAATGAAGGTTGTTTGTCTCCAATCACTTATAAATGTGTTAAAATTTTGATCGCAATTATTTAAATGTTTTTATTATTTCGATTTTTTAAATAATTTAAAATTAGTTGATACGTTTAGGAATTTCATTATAATTTTATTTTTATAATTAAATATATTTATAAATATTAAAAACCTAATATCAAACAAAGGTAAATTTTGTAAACCAAAAAATTATTAAATCAAGAAAACAATAGAAAATGTTACAAAAATGAAGCTAAGCTTAAAAATACATTCAGAAACTATAATTTCAAGTCGTTAAAGGGCCAAGACGCAAAAATTTAATTATTCAAAAAAAATTTTTAGAAAGAATTTGTTTGAAAAAACTATAATAAGATTAAATAAAATAAAAACCTACAGAAACGTGGCGTAGAGACCACGGACAACGCCAAAGAGAACTGGAATCCGCAAATCCAGTGGTGTCGTTAGCCGCCCACAATCGCGGAGACTCAAAACACGACACCCCTTTGTCCCAGCCACCCCCTCAGTGTCTGGGACAATTTGGACACGGTTCGGCAATTTTAATTAAAAATTATTTGAATTTATTTTTAAAATTTTATTGGCAATCGCCAATGAAATTATTGCGACGCTGGAAAACGGATAATCCTTTCATTTAAAATATTAAATCAGCTGTGAATAAAAATGTTAAACTTTAAAAACAATTGCTTTAAAACTCAATAAAATTACTTATGAAATGTTTAAATAAAATTAGGTAAATTACTTTACCAAAGAAAAAGTCTGCGAGAACTAATTCGTTATAAAGGCAAAATAGGTATTTTTTATTAAACATAAAACAAAATTGTTATTAAATAATTCAATAAGAGATATCTTTAATATTTAAAAAATAATGTAACTATAATAAATTAGAATCGATACGTAATTTAAAATGGAGCATTAAAAACAGCTGTGGACGATTATTGGAAAATGGGTATTCATGTTGATATATTTCAAGGCCGGCCGGTTTTGGGGCCATATGCTGCTAATATCTAATTAAAAATTTTTAGGCATCAAAATATACTAAATAATAACAACAAAAATAATAAGATTACCAAAAATAATGTGATGAACAAAGAAGTTTCAAATCAGTACATACAACTGAATTCAATAAAAAAAGAAAGCTACCAAAATGAGTTAACCTAAATGGCATATATAAATTTATTTATTTAATACATTTAAAAAAAATCTCAATTATCACGCTTATTGCGACAGATTCAATATAAAAATCAAAATTTATGAAAAGCTTCATTAAAATAAAATTGAAATAAGTAAAACATCACGATAAATTAATATAACGCCCAGATATCTTAGTGTTAGTGTATTTAATTAATTATGATTCTGACAATTTATTTTTTTATGATTCAATTATTTTATTATTGATAATTTTCAATAACTATTTATTTTAAGTTGGAAAGGTTGTCCGCTGGCTGAGTGATTGCAGGAGCCAGTGTTGTGCACGGGGATGGTTGATGGTAAATAATTGGAAACCTCGATTTGAAATTTTAGCCATCAAATGTATCATATAAAATTTTATTGCGATCACACACAAGCATTTTCAATATTAACATTAAAATGCATTAATTTTTTTTTATAAATTTGATCTGTATTCAACAAGCTTTTTGGAGGAATAATATTTAGCCGTTTGTGATGAATATTAATATGAAAAAATTAATAACTTATTTTTAAAAAGCGCCAAAAAAATTTTAAGAACAAAAAATTTTAAAAAAGACGGCATTAGTAATTGAGTCTTTTACTTATGTAAGTTTAATTGGTTTTATTAAATGCGTCTTCGATCCGACGACGACCACCCTGCAAGTGCGTCAGGACGATCTTACGACTGCCCTGCATGTGCGACCGGACGATCCGATAGAGCAAGGGGCAAACATTCAAAAATTCGAAATAGAATGCTGCAAAATTAATATTAAAATAATTTATATTGTAAATTATTTACAATCAAAAATAATTAAATTTAATAATAATGTGTAAATAAAATATTTTAAATAATGTTATTTTGAATACAGAATTTTTAAATGATAAATAAATTTTATAATTTCTAAAAATAATATTAAATATAAAAAAATTGTTACTAATACTTATATCATGGAGTTTTATAACTAGGTAAATTTATTTACATTATTTAATAAAATTTTAAATTCAGTATTAAATTTATCACATATGATTTAAAGGTTTTTTATAAAGAAAACAATATTTGGCCCCATCGAGGCCGAGATCGCCGTAAAGCTGGGCGGAAAGGCAGCTGAGATCTTGTTATTATTTTTCAGATAAATATTAGACAATTTACAAATTTCTTCATAACAAACAAATAATAAAATTATATTTTGAATGGTCTAAAAGTTTTGATATAAATATTGTATAATTGAATTTTAAAAAAAGTTTAACGAAACAGAATTTTCATCGCCTGAGTGTTTAACGTGCTCAAATCAATGCAAAAACTCAGAGAGAGACACCATGATGCGCTCGTTAATGCAAAAAAAAAAATTCTTAAAGCAGGAAGATTATTTAAATGCACCATATTTAAGCAACATTTATATTTAAAAAAATAATGTGGAAGAAAATATTGGCATTACTGAATAATAACTTGATAACAAATTGAATTTAATTTATAAATGCAAATAAATAAACAAAATAAAATATTAAATGTTGAACCAGTAATCTCAGTCAATTAAAAATTTTAGCAAAATAATTTTTTCAAGTATAAAAAGATTAAAAAAAACTAAGAATATTTTGTCTTGATATAAAAGGAAACTAAAGGATTGGCTGTTGTAAGTCAAATATATATGTATATATAACATAAAATAAATTATAATGTTATTTACCCAAGGTCACAATAACAAAAAGGAAAAAATTACATACTTTGTAAACAAATATTTAAACATAAAAAAAGAAAAATGCTTAAAAACAAGTATTTTAGACGTCAAAAGACGTTGACCAAATCACATGAGCCACACTACAACAGGTCCGGCATGAAGATCTCCCGATACTATAGATTAAAGTCTTTGGTTTGATAATAAATTAAAATTTAAATAAAATAAAAATACCAATATATAGAAAATGAGATTAAGAACAAAGAGTTTAATTTATTTTTAAGATTCTTGAAATTTTATACAAACCAAATTTATAAGTATAAAAAGTTAAATTAAAGAAACTTAATCTTTAAAATTCTTCGGTTGGTAAATTAATAAAAAATTTTTTTTGCAAAAAAAGCACTAAACAAACAAAATTAACAAGGTGTGTTACAAAAGCTATTCTATTTCGAGATTTGACCGTCATTGATTCCGAGAACAATTATAAATACAGCTATTTGATAATTCCAATTTCACCCCAGCCTCCTCAGGGCTCACTGCAAGGGATGCAGCGACATAATAATTAACTCTTTATATAAATAACACATTTTAATGTGCAACAAACATAAAACAAAAATATGAAATGCGGTAAAAAATATTTCAATGCTGAAATAATATTAATATCATATAAAATTAACTGAATTAAAATAATTTCGGGACAAATGACCATGAACGAATCGAATACTTGTGCCAGCTACCGTATTTCCTCTATTAGTAGCCCCGGGGCTTCTATTTTTCAACCCCCCCTCGAGGGGGGGCTACAATTAGAGGGGGGGCTTCAAATGGAGGGGGGGGGCTTCTATTTTTCAATGTATTTTTTAGAAAATTATACTAATATTTAAATTTTGATATTATTTTTGAACCAAGTTAAATTTTTGTAATAACAAAAAAAAACATCATAACAATAATAAAGTTGATAAAATTTACGGGTATTATTTAGATGGTCCCCCCCCCCTTTTGGAAAAAGAAATTTAGTGTTTAATGTCGAGATAAACTAGTTTCTATAGGTTTTTCGGATCGACCTCCGTTTTGACCAATTCCGAAGACCGGACCGGAATTCAAACTTTTTTTTTGGAAAATGCCATTTTTTCTTAATTCACCATTTTAGACTCAAAGTTGCTCGTTTGCTTTCTAAGGATTCCCGCCCAATTGATCACGAATCTACTATCTAATCTATGATTTAGCATCTAGATTTTAATAATTAGCGCTTTAGTGTGTGTTTCTTTTCAAATGGGAAAAATGTCTTTTGAGGTAAAAAGTATATAAAATGAAAGGCCGCTGACGGCCCGCCAACAGCGAGCATGCGGTGATCGGGCTTTTGTTAATAAGGTAGAAATTCCAAAATGGTTTTTCAAAAAAAAGTTTTAATTCCGGTACTCGCTTCGGAATTGGTCGAAACGGAGGTGGGATTCGGAATGTAGGAATTCGAACACAAACTTTTCAAGCCAGCCACGGCTTGCCTTAAATCGCACCTCTTCGTCACTCATTTTTGATTAATAAACAATTAATTTTAGTGCCTAAATGCTAATGTCGAAAAATAGAAACTTAGGTAGGTAGGTACCTACTTAATGCTTGGAATGTTATAAAATGGGACGCTCCAGATTAATGTTGTTCGAAGAGCTCTAATAATAAGTAATTGTCAAATTAAATTAGATAATCAGTAATAAGTTCCACATTGCTTGCCAGTTCTTTTAGTGTTCATTTTCATGAWAATCAATTCATTATTGATTAAAGCTGGATACTTTTAACTTTAATTCTATTTGTACCTTCTTTAATTTATATTTTTCGTTTCAATTTTTCTGCACAAATTTTCTGTAAAAAATAAATTTTTTTAGCTATAAATTCCAATTTTAAAGTCAAAGAAGCGCCATAAAATGATATTTTCATAGAATTTTTAAATATTTTTAATTAAAAGAAGTTTTGAAAAAATTCATCAATTTTTGCTTCAATTTATTAACAAAGATTGCCGATTTTGTAAAAATTTTCCCGGCAGACCGAAAGCTACAAATCAATCAAGATCATCAATGCTGCGCAAATTTATAATCAACTCCCTCTTGTACTTCTTTAAAATATTTTATTAAATTATTTTAACTTTTTTTTTATGTTTATCTAATTGTTTATTTTCATCTAGGTTTATGGACGTCGAAGCACACCGCTATTATCACGATAATAGATTTTATCTTCACCATCAAAAGCTAATTATATTGCTATTAATTTTTCTCTAGCCAATAAAGTTATGTTAATTTATTTCCAATGTTTCAGAGCTTATATTCAATTTTCGAAATTAATATTATTAGATTATTCTGATTTTTTATTTTGTATGGGTTTTACTTTTATAAAGCTATAATCCAAGAATAATTTTTTAGTTTCATAAGATCAATTGACGTGTAAACAGTTCTTCCATTTTTATTAATTTTTTTGGCAATATATTTAATTTTCATTTCATTTATTTATTTTAATGTAAACACAAAATAATTTAAATTTTTACATACATTTTATTATGTTTGCCGAGGCGGCAATTTAATGATTGGTTGGTACATTTTATTTGTTTATTTCCACAATTTGAAAAAGATTTTTTTTATATTAAAATGTTCTCGCGCTGAGCATCTTAAAAATAGTGTGTTTAGCTCAACTTAAATTTTTTCAAGGAAATATTCCTCGAATTTTTATAAAACAATTACAGTTTATGAATTAAACTAAAACATTTCACAGATTTCGTTTTATAAATGCTTCAAATTTTAGCTGTTTAACAATTTTTTTATAATATCTGCCTTCGTACATATTATTACGACGGTCAATTGGCCATCTCCAGCTGTTAACAAATGTGAAGCAGTGTCCTATTTCATGGAAGCACATTCGCGTTTTGCGCCAAGCTACGCGGCGAATTTTATATTTATATTTAGAATTTTTGGTAAATAATTTATTTTCTATTGTTTTTTATTTCTAATCATAAATCCATTTATAATTATAACGCAATGTTGAATTATCATGAATATATTTTAAACAATATTAGTTTTACTTTAATTAAAAATCTTTATAATAAGTAGATTCTGAGATCTTGGATAATTTATTTAATATCTGTTAAAGGAATTATACACCCAATCTAACCGCATTTGGCAAATAAAATAGACATTAGGCATTTGAATATTTTTAGCTACAAGATTTCAGACTTACTGCATTTTTATAGCTTGAAAATTAAATTATAAATATCTATTCATAACAGATGATGTAAATAATTTGGCGTATTTAATTAATCAGGTGTTTTTATCAATTTCTTTGTGAAAACAAATAAATAATTGATGCTTCCCTTCTATCTAGTCCATTAATTTTTATTGTATATTTAATTATTAAGATAGATAGTTTTTTCTTGAAAGCTGGCGAATCATTTTAAACAATGTCTTGTAATAATATTCTTATATAATACTTGTTTTTGTCAGCGTTTGTTATGCTATGTTTTCGTGGCTTATTTATGACATTAACAAAACATTTATGATAAACAAATTATTGAACTGCGATTGTTAAAAAATAAAAGGTAAACATTTGAACTCAAATCAAGTGTTTTGTAACCGTTCTTTTTAGAAAATTAATATTTGATAGATGAACTTTACTTATTTCATTTGTTTTCAAATCTAAATTCTTCATTGGCATTTATTTTTTGAAACTTTTGTGATTAATACGAATATATTATTTATCTTTATTAATTTAATAATTTCATTTAAAAATTATCTAAGCATGTAAGTAAATATGCTATTCAAAAAAATTCTTTACGCAAAGATTCAAATTTTTTATAAATAATATATTAAAATTTTAACTAAGGGTTAATTGTGAATTAACATTGATTTATAAAAAGCTTTCCAAAACTGTTTGGATTATTTTGGTATTAATCAGCGAAGTTAAGGCGGAATGTGCAGCAATCAAAACAAGTTAAACAAACTAAAAACAAAGCATTTAAATTTATAACGAAATTTGCATTTAGTTAATTAACGACCTTAAAAAAAGCACATTAAAAATATAAAACACAAAAAGGGTTAAATCATTGCAGATAATTTAAGATTAAGATTTTTTAGGAAGTATTTAATATTGCATAATAATTATTTTGTAAATATATAGTTATTTTATTAAAACAACTTGAATGAATTTATTGGATGTTTAAAAAAAGTTGGAATACGCAAAATAGCAAAAAAGGTTTGAAAATTTTAGCCGAAAGGCTTATTTTAATTGACTAATAGAATTTTTAAATATTAGATGTAAAAGGCTCCTGCGAGGCGGTAGCGCCTTACCTTTTATTTATAAAATAGCATTTAAAATAGGGTATTTTAATGCTGATAAATTCACATATATATTATTTAGACAATCCGAAAAGGCCAAAAGAAAACCAAATTGATACAAAAAATGTTACCTTTATTTATTTTATACACATATATAATAAGCATTATTATTAAAATAGGTGTACAAATTCATATTTAACAAAAACTTTATTTAATTTAATAACGGTAAAAAATTTATGGGGATTTTATTTGGTGTTGACGATGCTGGCCATGCCAATTAAACTATGGTTAGGACTACAACGTCAGGGGTGACATTTTCCCGGGGGAAGCGGAGACAAAAATGTCCGATAAAATTTTGGGAGTTTTCAACTATGAATTCGGCACTTTAATTAAACATTACGAATATGTAAAATAATAATTAATTTTGTCATATATTTTAAAATATCTCATCATATTTAGTCGAATGGTCATTTTCGTGGAAGATTTGCGCAGAATTATTTTCCGAAAATAATGAAACTGTGATTCCCGTGTCAGTGTACCATTTGGAAATCATTTAATTAAAATTTTAATCGAACCCCGAGTTATTCCCTGGTCCCATTCCAAGATATTGTAGCATCATTGGTAAACGAATAATACTTTATTGGCGATGATATTTTGTTCTAAATTTATCATTTTTTGTTGCTATTTGCTTATACACACAAGCCGTTGATGATAAGTCCGATTTTATTATTCATTGTTGATTTATATATTTGAATTTGTTTAATTAACTTTGGACTATTAATTTAGTGTCGAATATTTGAAATAAAATAATTAATTTTTGCAAGTTGATTGGTAAAAAGTGCTTTTATTTATAATTCGTTAAAATTAATACCTAAAAAAGAGCATATAAATAATTTATCAGTTATGAAATAAAATGTTTTCAAATCTTGCCAAAATTTATAGATTTAATTAAAAATATTTTAAATAAAAAAGCGTGTATAAAAACGCTTATTGTTTGATTAGTATTTATCAGCAGCACAACAAACAATTTATACGCTCAGCAGACAGCGCTTGAATTAAAAAGTATTAAGAATTAGTGTTCGTCACCCTGCGCGCTCCAATAACGTCAAGAAAATTTTCAAAGTGAAATAATAAATTGTTGACAATCTTATATTTATTTATACAATAAAACAAAAAATATTGCGGTAAAGCAATTTAATTTTAAAACAAAAACTTTAAATGAATAAACAATAAAACAATAATATTGTTCATGCAAAATATCTTGTAATATATTAATGAAAACATAATAACTACTGTCAATGGGATGCGACAAGAAATGGCAATCGATTTTCATGAATTATTTAAGACTGATAACAAAGTGAAAATTAAGCTAAAACACAATTAATAAATTAATACACACATTTAAAGGTTTAAGTGTGTCATTCCGCTTTTTCATTAGAAGCAACGCACTGCCAATTAGCTTGGACAATAAATTTTATTAATTCAATTAAATTGCCATTGCTAATCTTATCGATGATGAAAGTTAGTAACGCAAATAACAAAAATTTAGTAACGACGGTCAAAAGCAAAATTTAAAAAACTAAATGCATTACTTATTAAATTAATTTTTTAAAATCTTCTCAATAAATCATTATCCATAATTAAATTTTCAAAATTGTTTTAGTTTAATTTCTGAACATTTTATTTTTTGAAGAAAAAGTGTGCTAAAAAGAAAGAGTCAGACGGTTAGAGTAATTTGGTCATCAACGCACCCCATCTAATAATTTTTTAGTTACTTTTTTGATCATTTCATTTTTTGAAGAAATAGTGTGCTAAAAAGAGAGAGTCAGGCGGCGAGAGTAATTTGGACATCAACGCACCCCATCTAATAATTTTTTAGTTATTTTTTTGAACATTTTATTTTTTGTTTAAAATATTTAGGATTTCTATTTATTGATGTCAAATGGAAGGTAAATGGATCGAAAAATATTGTTGACCCTGTTACATGCTCCTTATATGATATCACAAAATTCCCAAGGTTATGATTTAAAAGATGAACGGAATAAAAAAAATATTACTCACAAAAAAAATATTGATTAAATGGTTAGTCAAAGTAAAATAAACACCGAATAAACATAGCTCATTTCTAAAAATAACAACAAAAACTAGTAGTGCCTTTATAAAAAAATATTCTTTGAAAGTAAAATACCATTTAAATGGTTATTTTTATAATTTATTTTTTATGATTTGTACATACAATCATATTCTAATAAATAAAATGGTATCCCTTTGAATTAAAGCATAATGGTGTTTTATTTAAAAATATTAATATGAAAAAATATAACAGATAAATAATAAGCCATAAATATTTCTAAATATAAAATAAAAAAATTGTTAGAAATTTTATTCTAATATATTTAACAACTCTAAATCTGCCCAAACAGCTGCCTAAGATTTATATTTTTGCTCAACAAAAAATATATATTTTTTAAAACACTGATGCAAAAATTTATTTACTATGTGGAATCTGTACTTCGGGTCCGAAGTTTGGTGTTCGGGCTGTGTTTGAGCAATTTGAAGGAAGCACTGCAATTTTGGCAAACATTTTAATCAATTTTCGGCCTTTGCTAAGCCGTTTCTCGTAAGGATATTGCCTAATATGTAGTTTCTGCAAGCGCAAACCAGCACTTTTTTGCCTTCACCCCTAGTGAAATAATAATTGGAACATTTATTTATACATAGAAATATATTTGATGGAAAATTATCCAAATAACAAATATGTAAAATAAATAAACTAAAAATATTGAAAAACGCGTAATTAAAATTACTCTGGTTTATTTAAAAGGCTAAGTAAGGTGCAATAATTGTAATAAACCAAATAATTCGTTCAAAAAAGAAGTTGCTTAAATGCAACAGGTTAAACAAAATTGAAGAAAGCTCAAAAATTATTTAAAATGTTAAAATATTGTATGACTAATAGTTAATAATTACATTGTCTAATGTAAAGTTGCAAAGCATCCGAACAAACGAGAAACGAGGCCAGGATAGCGTGCACGAGGTCTTCATGCATGTGCGCTGTGGCTACATATTAATAGAAAAAGCTCTTAGTAAAACTGGACATAAAAGGAATTTGTTATCTCTCAAGTAAGGAATTAATGTAATCATACGCAACTAATATTTTATTTTAAAATAATTTAAAATCAATTCTTTTGATATTATTTGATTGCATTTTATTATTGCTTCAAAAAATAAAAATATTATGGTAGGCACTTGGGATCTATGGCCACGCATTTCAAATTTTGGCTCGCGTACAACGTCGAGCCATGTTTTGCTTATTAACTAAGGAATGTTTTATAAAAACTGTAAATTAAGAAATCGCGGCAAGCGTTAAATCAAAATATATTAAAATGAATGAATGATTATTAAAATTAGGAAAAATAATTTAAAGAGATATGAAACTATAAAATTGTGCATAACTAAAACGAATAAAGCTAAAATTGGACAATACTTTATTCAATTATTTTCATTTAATATGTTCTATATAATACAATTTACTTGTTGTGTGTGACGGCATTTTTTGATAAAAAAAGGGTCTTCAAACCCATCAAGCGCTCACCCACTCCGGGCGCGGTCGAGGCGCAACTCACAATTGCGCGTAAGTTAATGCCCACCAATTGCGATTATATTTATCGATAGTTTTTGGCCATTAAGSGAGTGCGATTTTGGCACGACCGATTCCAACGGAGGGACAGCTTCTACCCGATGCCGCGYTGGCAGCTACGTGCATTGCTCGTTCGATTGCAATCGACAAGATCATGCGACAAAATTAAATGAAAAAAAATTTATAATTAAAATAATTTGCTAAAATATATTTTTTTAATATTCTATTGAAAAAAAGGTGCTATAAAAATATAAGAAATAATAAACAAATGATTAAAATCGATTATATCAGGTCGAAATATTTATTGTTATTAATGCCGAGATAAATATTTGGTAAAGTGATTGTACTTGAAGAAATGTTTTTTTTTAATTTCAAGAATATAAAGCATAAAACGATAGAGGCCAAACAACTGCAAGATAATTTGATCGAATCAAAAATATTTCAGTAAATTATAAACAACATATAAACTACTAATGGAGCTTCACTGCAATAGATACAACTACATCCCTTTTATAAACATAAAATATTTAATTTTAACTGGAAAGAATAAACTAAAACCGGCTTCAGGGATTGTGAGGGATACTTCAACAAAGTATGGTCAATGGAACACAAGAATATTTTCATAACCAATGTAGACATTATTATAGCCATTTATGCAGCGAAAATCGATTTTTGAACTTTTTAAATTTTTGTCCATAACTTTTTAAGAATTGGCAAATCGCAAAACTTTAGCTTAACTATAGCTTCATCTCGAGAAGTTTCAAAGGGTTAATTTGTCTGAATGGTTACGATTTTATTACCTTTTTATTTACAACATTTAAATTGGTGCAAACAGCGTACACGCCTCGGCGCCAAGAAGTACGAAATCTTTGTTGTAAATTTATTTAGTATGCTGAATTAATAATAACATTATAAAATATTTAAAATTTGCAATAATAAATAAAGACAGGTATCTAAATTCAAAACTCAACGCTAACTAATACAATGTGAAATAGGATTGTTAGATATGTTAGTCATACAAATCCGGAAAATTGGAAAAGATAACCCTGTTATTTCTTCATCGTATTTTGCGCAACGGGATGAACAAAAACGCCAAAACTTATAATTAACAAACGAGAATTAACTGAACAATAAATTTTTATTAAATAAAGAAGACGTTGTACATGAAAGAACAAACAAAAAATTACAAGCGGCAAAGCAGGGGAATGGAAGATTTCATGCCCTCGAGAACAGTCTCTGAAAAGACAATGGCTCCTTCGACATGGTCTTAAACGAGCTGAACTTCCTAAATGGTTTGGAGTATGTGGTATCCATAAATAAATAAATAAAGATACGCATACTGTACTGTACAAAATAAAATTAAATAAAATAGAAATAAGAGTTAAGATAAATTGATTCCACGTATATCTGAAAACAAAAAAAACTGCAAGAAAAAGTGAAAGAAAGTATAAAAGTTTCATTAAAAATATTTATGGAAAAAAAAATCTGCAAAAAATGTAAAATAAGAATAAAATATTTGTTAAGCTAATGGTTTAAACGAGACGACAAAAAATTAATTCTAAGCCTATTTAAAAAGACTGTCTGTTGCTCGCTATATGTAAAATAAGAAAATAATAGAAATTAGATAACTAAACCAACAAATTTGTCATATTAAAATTACAAAAAAAACTTACCTAAAGTTGCGAAGAATCTGTTTCCGGCACTGAAAACGCTTTGTATTCAAGTATTAACAAATACCAAATTAAGGATATTTATTATATGCTGTACATCGGAAAGTCTGTAAACATGTCTGACGAGGCGAATTTATTTTAAAACGGGCTTATTAAGATTAAAATTTAAATGCAATAAGTACTTTTTTAATAATGTAATATTTCTTAATATGCGAAATAAACCATAAAATCAAAATAACATTTTATAAAATAATTATCATCAACTTTAAGAAACGACGCAATGAAAGATTATGTATATCAAAATAAATTTCAACGTACCTTGCCGCCAAAAACTTCACAATTTTGACTAAAAATCAAAACATCATTATTTCATCGTGTTCAATTTAAACATTAGYAAAATCTGAATCAACAATTAAACAGTGGAAAAATACAGATATTAATTGTTATAAATCAGCTTTTTTTATAATACAAAGATTGATGTCATTTATTGAAATAGATTTCCAATTAATAAAATCTTATGATCAACTAAAACCAGACATTATAAAAAAAGTTAATTTGCTAAATATAATAAATTTACAAGAATCATCAACTTTGCAAATAATTGAAAAAATATTATACTAATTGCATTGAAGTTCGATGCTTGCCTTAAAACATAAAATAATAAAGTCTGTATTTGACAAACAAACGAATAATTTACTAATTTATAATTTGCGTTCATTTTCTTATAAATATTTTTTGAATTTTGACATATATTTATTTTTAATGTTATATTATTTTATTAATAAATGGTTTACAGGTTGAACATTGGCCTGCGCCTTCAAGGTCGGAACTGGCTGATTCGCTAATGGGCGGCGTTAATGTTTTAAATAATCGATAAATTAATTATAAGTTTTTTATTATTTTTTAGCTCATTAAGTAATAAAAATTAAATTTGGGGTTGTTCCAGTAATACAAAAGTTTGGTGACAGTTCAGTATTTTGAAAATTTGATTCCTTGTTATGGATTAAACCAAGCACACAACAACACATGGTCACATGAGATTATTCGTTGCTGGATCCGATGAGTCTTTTAAATGATTTGTTTGTTTAGCTGTTTATAACCCTGCCTTTATCATATTGTACCTATTTTAAGCGTTTTTTGGCTTTCTTTAATTATAATTTTATAAACTTTGATTTTAAATGAAAGAAAATATATTCTTGCATATATGTAGAATATTAATATCGTTTTGTATTTATGGTTTAAATTTGCAAAGATTTTGTTTTCCTTAAACAAACGCATACTCGCTTCTGGCCCTTGATGTGTTCCTCCGTTCTTCCTTGCAGGGAAAAGAAAATCATACAGCAAATAGTTGCCCATTTTGATTTATATAAGTGGATTATTTTGCTTCAATTCATAAAGACGCAAAATTTCAGTTTAGATTTATGTGAAAAATAAATATTAGAAGCTTCTTAATTTTAAAGTTTTTTTTGAACGATGAATGCGATAAATTTAAGGTTGAACACTTTCTTTATATTTTTGTTAAATATCATATTTCTCTTCACCAATGGTTATGTGTATCCACATTTGTTACAGTTATTATTATTAATTTAAACATATATAATTCGTTTTTTAAGTGAGTGTTCCAAATACGCCTTGCAATATCTAATTTAAATTTTTGTTTCGTTTGAAGCCTTTGAATGCTTAATATTAAATAAGATATACAAATTATATTTAAAAATGTTTATAAACTTAACGCATAGGGGCTAAATTGCAAAAAAAGAAATAATTACTTTATAAATGTTACAAGCATTAATCCTTGCCCAAACTTTCGTTTTATTTGATCATTTAACAACATTAATAAATAATTCAAATAAAGCATTAAATTAATTATTCGAAAGAATAACTTCTAAATTAATTAAAATCATTAATAAAAAAGATGAAAACACCTATTATTGGAATAATAAAATTTACGGACCTTAAATTACCTTTTAAAATTTAAATATATTTACTTGTTAAATAAATTTAAAAAGTCAAATTAAATAAAGAATGCCTAAAATATTAATGTTACAAAAATAACGCTATGTAATTATTGTAAATCTAAATTTGGGCATTCATTAATTATAAAACAATAATTTACGACTATTTATTCTTAGCGTTAAATTGCTTAGTATGCCAATTTAATTAATTTAAATTAACTAAAATAAGATATAAAAATGATTTCTGGCAAGCGTATAAAAGTTAATAAACATAAGTCCAGAAACGGCACCAATTTATAGTATCTTTATGGCTAATTTTGCAGATTTGTTTAATGTGCTGCCATTTCAAACATTGTTTTATTAGACATTTAGGTAATTAAGTCAATAACCTTAATAATCTTAAYGCTTAAAAAATATTATTTTATTGATTTTGTTTTATAAATAATACAAAAGCTAAAATACCAAAGAAATTTACTTAAATAAATAAATAAGCCGAATGTAAAAATTTGCGAATTCTATTATTTATATGTAAATTTTTAATTGTTAAAGTGAATTATTTAGTGTCGCTGATTATTAATTACTGGCTATGCCATACATTTTAATTGTTAATTTTTTAACGCAATTTTTTGTCGCAATTTTTAGTTAAGAAAGTGTAACTCGGCGTTGCAATCAATTCGCCCCATGAGTTTTTGGAGAGCTGAGAAGCAAATATTAAATCTAAATTACATCTCTCGAATAAATTATAAATTCTAACTATATCATTTAAATGTTTTTGATAAATTTAAATATAAAGCTTTTAAATTAATGATGAATTGTTTTCCTGAAAATCACGATATAGCAACTTAAATATTTGGTTAAAAATTTATTAAGTAACAAAACTGAATTAAATAATAAAACAAAAATTATAAAACCAAATTAGGAGCAAAAATAAATCATAGAAATATTAATTCAAACTATGTATGCATTTTATGATAATATAATAAAGTTAAAAAAAGCTACCTATTTATAAAAAAAATGTAATTATTAGTTAATTGTAAAAATATAAATAACCAGCCTTAAACATGAATGCGTCAATAAATTAATTTTCCTGAAAGCTGGTTTATATTCTTCATACATAACTACACATAATATTGATAAATGACTCAAGAAGCCAAATTTTTAAAATTTTAAGTAATAAGTTAACTTCAGCAGCATAAAATGAAATTAGTGGTATTTTTATGCAAAATTATCTTATCTTTAAAATCACAATTAGTCCATTATCTGCCAACTTAATTCTGGGTGCTGTTTAACATGATAAACAATCCAGAGAATATATAATATTATAAATATTACGTTACTAAATATTTCCAATTTTTGGTGTACTTTGATCAGTTGCAAATTATGCCCAGACGCTCATTGGGATAAATCCTGCAACGATCCATTTTTAATTTTTTTTTAAATTAAAAATTTCTAGTTAATTTAAAAGACTGAACTGACATATTTATAAACATTACAAGAAATAATAAACTAATTAAAAAGATTTTTACAATCGAAAATGTCAAATCAACAACCCACAAGGCATCAAGTTCCAAAGAAAGCAAAAAATCTCTAATTTAATAATGTATTAAATAAATAATAAAATTGTTAATTGAAATTTGCAAAACTATGTGAATGGCAAATTCCGTCAGCAGAAATTAAGTTTAATATCATTGCAAAAACCCCCGGCGTTAAATTATTGAAAAATACGATATTAATTTATGCAATAAAACGAATATGATAAAAAATGACGATTAACTCTACAAAAATCATTACCTTAAAAAAGAATGGTTGGCCCTGAAGGGCGATTGGCAGGAATAGAGTCGGACGGCATTCGCGTATGAATAGATAAAGGGCGTTACTGGCGGCGTCAGTATTTTGATTTTTTTCTAATAAAACAACTTAAAAATTTTAATTATGGAACAATAATCTTCCAAAAACTGCACATAGCGAATCTATTAATTAAAATGTAAAATCTTTGAATTCAAAGTCAAATTGAAATTTTCAAATATATAGCAATCAATACTTCAATTTCACTGCATAAAAGGTACGATGATTTATTTTTATTTACACTTAATTCAGAGTGTTTATTCATTAATATTTAATTCATAACTTCTGAATTTTATTTTCCCGTATAAAGTTTTAGTTTGTATCATCGTTATATTTGATTAAAAGGATCTCGCCCAAATTTAAAGTTCAATGTTTTATTGCAGCTAACCTAATTGTTTCTCATAATTTTCTTGAACCAATGAGTACTTCGTGTTCAGAGATGAAAAGATACACTTAAAGTTAGTTAATTTTATTTAATTTAATTTTGTTTATATTTTTAATATGGATTTACACAATGCATTACTTCTTTTACTACTTAACTTTCGGCATTCAAATTTTTTTAAATCGTGCACAGAATTCGGCACAGATCACCTGATTTTTTGTTTAAATCTATAATAAGATAATAATTGTTAAACATTATACATAATTGGGTTTTACTCAAAAAAGTTGTTATAATTGTTTGCTGCGGAACTCGTGACCTCGTCGTGTACCAACGATTTGGACATTTGACAGCTTTTTATTGATAATATTCAATTATATTTTTTTATTTCGAAAATTAATTTTTAATAGGTTGCGACCAATACTTTGAGGAAACGAATAAATAATAAGATTCAACTTGAAAACATATAATTATATTTTTTACATTCTTTGTCGGATGATCGAGCTTTGGACTGAAGATGCTTTGTTACAAATTTCGACAAATTCCCGTAGCCTTGGGATTGAGATTTTTCATTATTTAAAGTTATTTTTAATTTTACGTCATTTTGTTTTAATATTGTTTTCCTCAATAATTTAAAAGTTTTTTCATATTGAATTTCATAAATATTCTTGCTTGATTTTATATTTAACTTTTTAAAAAACAACTAACAATTATAGTCCAAAATATTTAATTAGTTTAATAAATTATTGAGGTGGTAATATTAATGAAATAAATTCGCCACCACACACAACTTTAATGATTTGTTGGCCCCTAAATTTTTTAACGTGACCACGGAATTACAAAATAAAAGCTGTAAAAGATTAGTCCTTTGCTAAATTAGCAGATACCGCACTCCTTTGAAACCTTCTGATCAGTTTTAAAATCTTTAAAAACAAAATTTATTCAGCAATTTACCTTTAAAATAAGTAAAAAATAGCTTAGCTTAATCAATTATATAATTAAAAATACAAAAACAAAGATTTTTTATATCTTATTTTAGTTAATTTAAATTTATTAAATCGGCATACATTGTCTTAAAATGTTAGAACTATGATGGACATATTAATTAAAGAATTTTGAATTTTATTAATCATTGATTCAGTTGTTCCATTTCCATTTGATATGTAACCCATAAGTTAACTGTTTTTGTGATATAATAATTTAACATTATTTTTTTAACGAGGATGGCATTTAATTGAATTTACCGAAATTTTTTGAGGTTTAGCTTTTAAACGATTATATGAGAAATTTTTTTTAATAGACATGATTTTAATTTATAAAAAACAATTGTTTTTTGATGGAACTTTTAAATCCTTTTTTGCCGATTTCGCGAAGTACCAAATTGTTTTATTATTTTTGCAAAACTAATAACTGCACATTTTTATAACTGTTTGCATTAAGAATATTTATTAATTTTAAGATTTGTAAGATTTGATTTCATAATATTTATTTTGCATTTTTGTCTTTGTTTTATTTTAAAAGCAATATTTGTGCAGTTGTTCGTTTTATTTGTAAAAAAATGCCTTTATACAACGTCAATCAACTCGTCTTCCAACGCCTCGTTCATTGCATTTTTGAATACGCAGCATATCCATTTGCGAATCCGTTGCCAATAAAGGCTTTTGTCCATTCTTTCTTTATTTATTACATTTGTTGATTGATAAGCGAATGTAATTCAAAAGTTTAATTATTTCTATTTAAAATGCATTTTGAAATTATATGTTTAAATTAATTATTGAGTTAATAAAACAAAATTCGATTTTAGAATTATTAATCTTTAAAATCATTTTTTGTTTAAAAAATATTAAATATTTAATCAGAGTATATTTCTAGAACTGGTACTTAATAAATCTCATTTATAATTATGGCAAACGAAATTATTTTAGAATTTAATCATTTATTGAATTGAAAGCACAACTTATTTATTTGTAAAAATTCTTAGTATTTTATTTTAGTAATATCATTAAATATTAGTTGAGTTCAAATGTTTTAGAAAAGAAATGACGTTTTATGTTTAATTCATTGTTTCTTTTTTTAAATGTTATTTTCAATTACTTATTTCTTTGGTGCAATTATTTGAAGCGATAATGAGCGAGCGCATAAATGAAGACATTTGATCCAAACTTATTCATATTTTCGGCAACTTTTAAATTACATATTAAAAAACTTTTTTAATTAGTTCTTTACGTCGTTTTATAGTTTGAACTAAATTTTGTTTTTTAAAATTAAATTGTTAATGATTTTGATCGCAATTATTTCAAATGTTTTTATTGTTTAGATTTTTTAAATAATTTAAAATTAGTTGATACGTTTAGGCATTTTATTATAATTTTATTTTTATATAAGTTAGTTTTTGATTTAATTTGTTTTAGACACTCAATTTTATTTTTAATCTATAAACATTTATTTTTTTTCGAAATTCTTCTTTATCTTCATTTTTTAAGTTTTTCGTCTTTAAATTTTAATTTTTTTTTGTATTGAATTTTTATTTAAATATCAAAAGTTTTTTAATTTTGGGTTATTAAGGCATACATTTCATTTTACAAAATATCAAATAAATTTTATTCTTATTATAGACTTTTAAATTGTAAAAAATGCTTCGCGCAAACAGGTTTGCGCATTAAAAGTAATGATGTCTGTTTCGGTGAACTAGAAGAATTTTATAACATTTGGTATCTGTCTAGGCTATGTGTCCGTTTTGTTACCTCATCTAATTTTGCTTTTGTTTTTAATTTTATTTGCATCTTTTACTTATTTATTTTTAGCATTGCATATGTTTAAATTTTTTGAATTTCACCAATTTGCAAATATTTTTATATTATTCAAGTCATTTAGGTATCCTTTACGCCGAGGACCTTTCTCAGGGTTCAAAAAATAATTATGGCACAGCTGACGAAAGATTGAGGAGGCGGCTACTAGTGATGTCGGCCGTGATTTTTAGTTACTGAATAATAATTTAAATCTAATTCATTGTAAGATGTGATATTTATTTATTTTTAAATGATAAACTTTAGCTTTTAAAGTTTCTTATTTTATTTAAAGTTTTAAATTTTTATTTTTGGTTATATATTTGAAATTGTTATCGTTGGATTAGGAACCGATCGATACCTTAGGAACTGTTAGCTTAACGAGTTTAAAGCGAGTGCTTAGAGATTTTTAATCTCGGCATTTTTTTGACATCTATAAATTTTAATTGTTTTAACTTTTTTCAATTTGTGTTATAATTAGGTTTGCTTACTCATCGGGTTTTGTATTATTAAACTAAGCAATTTTTCAAAGATTGTTAATGATTTGTCTTTTTGATAATGAAAACCAACAACTTAATTAATATCAATAAATTATATCATCTGTTTTTCACATCTTTTAAATTATTTATTTTAATGTTTTCAACGCTTGATAATTAATTCATTTTAGATTTTGATTACTCTTTGCTGTGTTTTTTGTAAGATATAGGTAATTTGATAATGAAATGCTTAAGTTTTTTTAAAAAATAATAGCTTTAAAAGGCTCATTGCCCCGTGAGAATTTTAAAAATATTTATAAGTACCTAAACCCGGATACGGGCCTGTCTATTCCACTGGGTTCCGAAACTTCTGAAGGTTTAAGGATTTTATTTTGAACACGAATTCAAACCACCTTATTTGAAAATGCCTTTGGCCTTAGCGAGCATCGTGTCACTTTTTAGCATGTTCCAAACCGTAACGAACATACATTTCAACTGACATCCTTTGGTGTCTTTCGTTTATCACACTCAATGAATAATTTATTAAATTCTAAGGCCTTTTCATCATCAGTGGAGAGTGAAAGATTGTTTTCAAGAGCAGGACAAATTTGTACTGATCTCCGAAATAGGATTAAAGGAGACAATGTTCGAAAACTTATTTTTTTACAATCAAACATGCCAATTGTTGATTTTGATTATTAAATTATTGATTTCAATATATTTCTAATTTATTTTTACTCTGCTCAAAATTTTTATGCGCCGCAGGGAAATTTTTTTGAAAATTCCGATTTCCGACTTCCGATTTCCGATTTCCGACTTTTTTGGGGTCGGAATTCCGATTTCCGATTTCCGAAAAATTTTGAGACCCCGGAATTCCGATTTCCGATTTCCGAAAAATTTTAAGACCCCGGAATTCCGATTTCCGATTTCCGAAATTTTTTTAGGTCGTCGGCTCCCATCCCTGGTACATAGGTTTGTTAACTTTGTGATTTTCCCATTTACTTAAATATAATAATAATAATTTCGTGTCAATGCTACTTTGTCTTTTTTTATTTACTTTGAAATGAATGGTAAATAATTTCTTGTATTTTATATAAAATTTAGTGAGCTAAGTTATTTTTTTAATAATCTTTTATTAAACCTTTAATAATTTTTCTGTTTCTTATAAAATTTTTGGTATCAATGCTTTTGTAAATATTGTATAATAAAAAATCGACTTCCCTAGTGCCCGGAAATTTTGTTAGAATTAGAATTATAAAATTAAATTATTTGCGAATTTATGCCTAATTTATTTATTTAATCAAATAGTTCCAATTGGTTTTTTTGGTGTACTTTATATAGTTATAGCGGTCTTGACTCGCCGCTTTGTGCAGTTTTAATGTTGTAAACTTGTGGAGATGCTTTGTTGATTCATCATGGTCTTCAATTCCGCCACTTAATGTATTATTTGTATTTAAATTCAATTTTTAATTAAATTTTTAAAATTTTTTGCTGAGATGTGTGTAATCTCCATTCCGGGAAAGACATCTCGTTTCAATTAATATGATAATAGTAAATTAGCAAATTATTAAAATGTTGCAATCCGTCTTTTATCTAAAATAAAAATTACAACTTGCAAGTTACAATAGTCTCTCGAATGTAATCCATTCCGAATCCAAATTTTAAATTTGTTATGTGATCACTTTAAAGTTATTCTTGGTTTATGTTACGTTTCATGCTTTTTACGCCAAAATGATGTAAGTTGATTTTTTATATCAAAATATTATTTTCTTTATGGGTTGTTTCGCTACATTTTAAATATTTTGTTTGCATAAACTGCGGTTTGCGTAAGGCAGCATTAACTTGTTCGAAGCCAGTTATAAATTTTTTTTTTCTACTTTTTTTGAAAAAGAGTAAAAAGTTTTCCGTTAAGATAAATTATTTATTATTTTATTTTGTTAAGATATTTTACGAACTATTTGCATTTATTTGGTATTTAAATATCATTTCTCACAATTTGCCTATGTTATTTGTTTTAAAATAATATTTTATGTTAATAACTTATTTATGTTATTAGTTATTTAATTTTTATTTATAATTTTTTTTATTTTAACTGTCACTTTCAAAAGCTTGGCCTGATATTGATGATTGATTTCAATAAAATTTCCGCACAAATAATTTCATTGCCCACTTTTGTCGCACGCCGCAAACTTATATTATTTTATCAATGTGCAAATAAAATTTTATGTAATTTATTTTGGCATTTATAATTACTGAATTAAAATCTGGGAGAAACAAACTTTTTCTTTTTGTTTTCTACCCCAAAAAACTCTGAAGAATCCAATTCTGAACTCAGCTTTTTGAAATAAGCTGTTTAGACCCTAAAATTAAAATGAAAAAAAGTGCGGGACTTTTTACGCACCCTGTATTAACATGAAAGCGGACAACCTCGACATTCCCATTATTCTCTTGCTTTTCAGACCGATTCAAATAAAATCCCCTATCAGTCCATGTTTCAAAGCTTTTATTTTTTTTCGTTAAAAGAGAAGAAATATTAATTAATGTGTTAGTAATTAGAGTTTATACAATTGTATTCTTTAATATTGTATTTTATAACTTATTAGTGTTATTATACTGTAACTATATCTTTGCGGTATTTTGTATAAAATTTTTTTAAATAAGAACAATTATTAGAAGCAATTTTAAAAATGTCTTATCCCACTGTGCCCCAATATTAATTAATTGTTTTTTTTTAAATTATGCGATCTAATTTATTTGTATTTTACGCCTCATTTATTGGGTTATTCGAACACATTTTGGCGTGATTCCCCGGCCTTTTCTATCAAACATTTTTATTTTCATTTATTAGCTTTAAAATTATTGTATATTTATACTTTATTTTATTTAAGATTTTGTTCTACTTTAGATTTTATTTTAGTTTTATTATTTATTATTGTTATAGTTTGAATGCATTAAAAACTCAACATCCAGTTAAACGCATCCGTTAGCGTTTTCCTGAAAGTTTGGCGCTGAGTCCTTCATTTTACGCTTTTTGCTAGTTTTCTAATAAAATACTTTTGCCTTTTCGACTGTCATTTCAGCTATCAATAATATAGGCAGGCGTGCTCACGGATACGAATTTTCGTATCCGTATCCGTCCGTCCTCAAAAGCCCATTTCCGTTATCCGTCCGTATCCGTCCGTCCTCAAAATCTCATATCCGTTATCCGTCCGTATCCGTGACCTTCCAAAATTCCATATCCGGATATCCGTCCGCGGATGTCCGCGGATATCCGCATTATTTAAAAATCACTAAAGTTTTGATTTTTCAAAGCAAATTTTTTCCGATCGCGTTATCGTCTGATTAAAATTAAATCGAAATTAATATGTATTGAGCTTAACAAGAAAAGTTTTGATTGTTTGTTAATCAATGTTTTCCAAAAAAAAATTTCGGTAAGAATTTTTAACATTTTTGTTAAAAAAATTTCAAAAATTTTTTTGAAAATTCTGCTTTACTGCTGGGGGTGGGAGGTCGGCGGTGCCGATAGGCGTCGCCGAGAGAAAAATTGAATATTTAAAGACTTATGCTAAGAAAAATCGTCCGATTTTTAGACAATTGAGTTCTAAAATTAACTAATTTTATGTAAATGCTGCTTAAAATTTATTTTTTAAGTCTGATTTTTTTCAAAAAGTTATAAGAATACAAAAAAGAATATAAAAACAAAAAATKAAGARYRTGTCGCGKGAGGMTATWMAACKCTTGACCCAAAGTAGCACCACTATGAAAGTTTAACCACTTGGCCATGTTCAAATAWYAAATTTATCCTTGAAAATCAATTAAGKAAATCGTTTAATAAATTTTCCTTCAGCAGTAAAAAAACAACGGATGCCACGGATATCCGCGGATATTAAGGTCATATCCGTCATCCGTCCGTATCCGTGARGATCCGAAAACCCATATCCGTTATCCGTCCGTATCCGGATATATCCGAAAAACCATATCCGTTATCCGTCCGTATCCGGATATATCCGCGGATATCCGGATATCCGTGAGCACGCCTGATTAATATTGCTAATAATTACAGTAAACCTAAATTTGTAATAAAAATAGATTAAAAACAAAAACCCGATAATTATAATAAATTTTGCTGAATTGAATTTAGTTGGTTACAAAGGGAAATTTTGCCTTGCATACTAAAACAAAATTTGTTACAGTTTATTTGTTTAAAAAGCTGGAATTGAACAGAGGTAAAACATTCACGTTTATTAAAATTTAATTACGTGATTTTACATATATTATTTATAATAA
>MEIZ01000130.1:76987-119947 GCA_001723225.1 Globodera ellingtonae | reverse complement strand
TATTACGAACTTCATCATAATATAAACTCGCTGTATGTAATAGTAAAAAGAAAAGTTGCTAATTTTTCTACTATATATCGTTTTTTTTGTTATTTTATCCATGAAAATTTAAAATAGAACATTTAAGATTTTGGTTTAAACTATAAATATTTGTTGTTTTTAATTTTTAAACTCGTAAATTTATTTCGCTGTCAACGCCCTCGCCATAGACGTGTGTCCCGGCGTCGTTCGGAATATCCTCTTGATAAACAGTGTCCAGCCCGGCCGAGTTGACGGTCGCCTGCGGCAGATTGGGCTGGCATTATTGCCCGTCAGATAATCGGACTGGGTCCCACCGCCTAGCGAGTTTACATGCATTTCATTTTATTATTATAGATTTTTGTCATCGTTTTGTAAATTCATAACAATTTGTTTTCAATAAAGCCGCTAATATGATGAAAAACTGAAGAAAGTAAACAAAACAATTGTTAGATAGTGTTCACCGCCTGACTAGGGTTGGACAAAACCGGATATTATCCGGGTCCCCCGGATACCGGGTAATTTGGCTGGGGTTGGTCCAAGACCCGGATAATTTTAGCACAAAAATTTCCAAAAACACCCGGATACCGGTCCCGGATAACCCGGGTTTGTCCAACCCTACGCCTGACTCTCTTTTTAGCAGACTATTTCTTCAAAAAATAAAATGTTCAAAAAAGTAACTAAAAAATTATTAGATGGGGTGCTTTGATGACCGAATTACTCTAACCGTCTGACTCTCTCTTTTTAGCACACTATTTCTTCGAAAAATAAAATGTACAGAAAAGTAACTAAAAAATTATTAGATGGGGTGCGTTGCTGACCGAATTACTCTAACCGTCTCAGTCTCTCTTTTTAGCACACTATTTCTTCAAAAAATAAAATGTTCAAAAAAGTAACTAAAAATTATTAGATGGGGTGCGTTGATGACCGAATTACTATAACCGTCTGAATCCTTCAAAAAATAAAATGTTTAAAAAAGTAACTAAAAAATTATTAGATGGGGTGCGTTGATGACCAAATTACTCTAACCGTCTGACTCTCTCTTTTTAGCACACTATTTCTTCAAAAAATAAAATGTTCAAAAAAGTAACTAAAAAATTATTAGATGGGGTGCGTTGATGACCGAATTACTATAACCGCCTGACTCTCTCTTTTTAGCACACTATTTCTTCAAAAAATAAATGTTCAAAAAAGTAACTAATAAATTATTAGATGGGGTGCGTTGATGCCCAAATTACTCTCGCTGCCTGACTCTCTCTTTTTAGCACACTATTTCTTCAAAAAATAAAATTTTCAGAAATTAAACTAAAACAATTTTTAGATGAGGTGCCCCCCAATTGGTTGCTCGCACGAAAGTTGTTTCTATTTAAAAAAATATAAAATGGGTCTGATAAATTCTTTTAAATGAAATTTACAATTAATAAAAAAGATCAAATTTATTAAACCAATTTACTATTAGTTGATTTAATTGCTAGCTTATTAGATTAATATTTCTTATTACTTAAAGTTTAATTTTGATTTTTATAATATTATTTTCAAATTAGCATTTTACAAATTATAATTAAATAATTGACTGCAGAATCCCTGAAACTTTTTTAAATTTGAGATATTAAATTGTATTATATGGAGTTAATTAGTAGGGGCTGTCACCACGCTTAGAGGCTTGTCATTTTATAATAGAGATTTTTGTATAGAAATAATTTTATAAATTTTAACTTCGCATTGATAATAAATCCATGAATTATTATTCATAAAATTTTATATTGTACAAAAGCTTTTTATTAAAAAAAATTCATTTATTTAATTTTATTTGAGAAATTTATTTGTTCTTTTAATAAATGCGTTAACAAGGATAGCATATAATTTTATTTGATTTATAAATCGAAAAAAAAATTTTTGATGCCCACGTAGTTACGATTTCCTTAACGTTCTATTTGATTTACTTTTAATTTTGCATTCAATCAAAAGATAGGTATTAATCATGAACATGCATCCTTTTCTTGACGGTAATGGGCGAACCTCGCGGCTACTGAAGATGTCTTCTTCCGACTTTGGAGCAGCGATGGCGGGCAGAGCCAATTTTAATTGACATAAATTAATAACAATTGTCGTCGGTTCATATAACTAATGTAAAAAAATTTTATTTTTACTTTTTAATAATATTCTTATAATTTAACAATCATTTTCATATTTGCTGTTAATATTAAATTTTTGAATTATTTAAAAATATATGCATACGTGGCTAATATTGCCATTTAATTATCTATTTGTTTGTGATAAGTTAAACTAAAGTGCATATCTCAGCTTTTTTTGGTGTTTTAATTTTTAAGGTTAAACCGCTTATACAACAATTCAGACAACTTTGGGACTGAGATCTTTTTGTTGAACTTTTCCATTTATAATTAAATTAGGGTTTAGAATGTTTTTTACTATAAATAACCAGTAAATTTATTATTTTCTTTATTTTAAAATTTTATGCTCTTTCGCGCTAAAACGCAGACTTTTTCCTAGAAGCAGGTTGTTCCATTTCAAGTCCGCATCATGAATTTCCTGTCTCAAACATATATAAATTAAAATATTAATTATATTTTTTTAATAAAATGCAATATCCACTTAAACCTAAAATTCGTAAAGCATAATCACAATGATCAGAACAAAAAAAAAGAGTCTTCGTGAACATGATCAGCGGCAATGTCGCTTCACAAAAAATTCTGTGCAATTTTAAATCAATAACAATACAAATAAAAATATAATATATAATATATACCTTTCCAACTTATGTCTAAGCAAAAAAAAGAAGCATGGATAAGAAGAATTGGAAAAGGTTTCGCGCGGTCAGAAATGTTTAAAATAACGACTAAATTTAAAACATGAATTTAAATTTTATTCTTGAAGAAGCCAACACAAAAAGCATCAAAAAACTCAAAGGATGTAACACGAAAATAAAGTCCTATATTTGAAAGGTGTCGGCTAATATCAGTTATTATTTTAAGAAATTTGAATGAAAAGAGAAAATGCAATCTTACAGTAATTTTTAAAAATTGTTTTAAAAAATGTACCCTCAAAATCACATTTTTATAAAATCAAAAATATTTAAGAACAGAAAATCAAAATTTGCCCCAGATACAATAGAAATGGAGACAACTCATTTGCTGGACGACGCATTTGATTTGAGAAATTTTTTTTTTTGGAAGTAATTTGAAATTAATAAAAGGGTTGAAACAAGAATACGTACGAAGAGCTTTTACATTGTGGCCGAGAGAAGGATCTTTGGCCAGACCGGTTAAAGGAAGAAAAGAATGGCGAATTAACTGAAAATTAAGAAATAAAAATTTGTAAAGAAATAAAAGTGACATAATGATATAAAACAAAATATAATGCAAAATAAAAATTGATGTGTTGGATCTTATACATAAAATAATTAAGTAAAAAAAACAGCAAAATAATGCATAAACCCTGCGCTTAATTGAAAATGGGCTGGCAGGGAAAGCGTTTGTTGCTAAAAAACTTGTATTAGAAAATGCAATTTATTAAAAAATACTGATAAAATAACAACATTTAACTATTTGCTATCTTTTATTTTACAAAAATAATATTAAATTCACATATAAATAAACTAATATATCATGCATTTAATTATTATTGGAAATTGAAAAAATCCAAATAATACCATTTTAAAATAAATATGTTTTCTTGTCTTGCTATAAAAAAAGATAACAACTCAATTATTCAAACTCAAACAAAAGGAATTTTTACTTCTTTAGTAAATAAAAGCGATGATTGACAATGTTTATTATCAAAATATGATTGAAAACTTTTGATTTAAACGTTCTTAGCCGGTGGTTTTCCCGCGTGGAATTGTCGAAATGGTGTATTTATTTTTTTTACGCTTAATTGCAAGTTTTTAAATAATTGTGAACCGATATTAAATCATAACTATAATTTAGGAATAATTAAACATATCAAAAATTTTAACTTTTGCATTTCAACAAATATATAAAATTAAAGAATCGTTTGGTTAACATATAAAATTTAAAAAAAACACTCAACTCTGAATGAACAAAAGTTAAAATATTGGAACTTAAATCATAAAACTAAATTTCTTTTAGCAAAAAAATGTTTCTCTGGGCAATTCTGAAAAAAATTATGTATGAAATTTTTAACAACAACTAAGAAATTAATTAATCCAACTCTTTAAGGCAGTCGTCATAACAAGAGTCGACATAAAAACATAATTTGAGATGTAAGTTAAAAATATAAGCTAATATAAATAAATGCAAGAAAAAGAATATTCAAATCATTTTAATGAATTTTGAAAATCTTTGATTCTAGTAAATTGAATAGGTTGGAAATAAGCTGATTAAAAACAAAATATAGAAATTTGCAAATATAATATAAATTAAATTTAACATGCCTGACGAGTATAAATAAAAAATTCCGCGGTTATTTTAGTAAAAAATGAATGGATATTTCTGTAAAAAAAATCGCGAAAAATAAATCGCCAATCACCAAAAAGAACTTAAAGCAGTAAAATTTGTCAAAAATTATGTTAACTTGAGTTCAAATGGAAAACATATTAGTGATGACGTAAAACTGATATTTAGTAAACAAAGCAATAAATGAATTTTAAAAATATTTAAAGTTTGGAATTATAAATGTTATTATTTAATATATTTTAATAAATATGCGTGGAAAAGTATTGATTAATCAAAAACAACCGCTGTCTCAGAAAGCCAAGATTCTCCGACGCGACGGGTACCCCAACGGTTAACCGAACTTCCACGTACGTAACCGGATCTGCATCTGTTCGCCCTCCGTCAAGTACAGATATCTTTTTAATGTTTTTTGATTTTTATTGAAAATCCAATTCAGGAGCGACGAGGTGCCAATGTCAACGCCAACATCGCGATGTGAACAATTCTGGGAGTGGAGGGACTAATCAAAAAAATATGTTCAAATGATTCAAAAAAAAACAACATATTAAATACTAATTTAAAATATAAACTTGATATCAAAAAAATCATCTAAATTGCCGGAAACAATAATTTATACACAAAAGTGTTCGAGTCTGGCCTGGTTGTCAATTCCTGTTAGTCTGTTTAGATTATTAAAATCTTCCGCAGCTAAAAATTTAATTCACATATTATTCTTTCATTATTTACTTGGTAATAGAATTTTATTCAAAAAAAATTTGTGTTTGAAGTCGAATTTCTAGCGACTTTTTACTTTTCATTTTATGTACTGTTTGTTGATGTAGAGATTATTTTATGTATTTAGCAATTTTTTTTAAATTTTCCTTCTTTTGAATCTGCCCTTTTATAGTTTTAGTGTATAACCGAATTCTTTGATTAGTCACTTGAGATTTTATGTTGACTCCATTTGTAATAATATTTTTTGTATTTTCAAATTGTAATGAATTGATGCATCGTAAAGAATGAGAAAAGATACATTTGGTCTGGAGTTAGCAATCAGCAGGATCTAAATCATTGTTTTGAACATGTGCGCATTAATTAAAAAAATTAAATCAAAGAAATCGAGTAATTCAATTTATTTATTTAATTTGTAACAAAATTCGTTGCTTTCTCTTCATAATTTTAATTAATTATCATTTTTGTTAAATTTAACTAAAATTAAATTCATGTTAAGAAGAACAAATTTACATTTCTCATTTATAAATCATTTTTGTTTTATCAAATATACATAAATGGCAACAATTTGGAAATATTTAAATTTTTCGTTGACAGAGTTGTTGATGTAAGTGGCAAATTATTTTGCAAAAAATTACCCTCTACGCGTCTGTACTACCAAATTTGCAGAATATTATTTATAAATTATGATGATTTTTGAAGCGCTTAAAGCTTAGAATAAGCCCAAAATTTTTGAATTTTTAGCGAACTTTCCTACTTTTCGGCTTTTCTTGCTAAATTACTGCTTTTTAAATTTTAAAATGTCCAAATTGCTAACTTTAAACGACCTTCAAAAAAACTTTTTGTGTTTTTATTTGTAAAATATATTTTATATAAATGAAATTGTTAAACATTTTATGTAAATTTAAAAACAAATATCTTTAATTTAACCAAAGTTAATGTGCAATTCTTTAGCTCGTTCGTATTTTTTTCATTTACTTTTCAACTTGAATATTTAACTATAATTATATTTTCTAAATTAGAAAAATTCAAAATTATTTTTAACTTCATAATAATCTTACTTTTTAATGATTTATAAATAAATTCAGTTTTGTTATATGTATTCGTAGCTAGAATAACGCTATTTGTTCAAGTTTTGTTTAAAACCTATTATTTAGAAAATATTTATTATTACCAACAAATTTTTTTTTAAAACTAGGGGTTTAGTTTTATTTGGCTAGGCCAGTTTCAATAAAATTCAATTTTGAAGTTCCGGTTGTGACCTAAACTCTTCCAATTTATACTCACTCTTTCTTCAAATGTTCATTTATAATCAGTTTTAATCATTTGTTTCACATTTATTTTTCCAATAGAATGTTTAAATATATATTTTATCAAAGATTCGTAATTGTTTTTTATTATAAAAAGTTTTCAATTTATGTTGTGACGTAATTTGCTGTATATATAAGTATAATAGGTTTGTTTAATGCATATCGAGGTTGTTTCACTTAAGTATTTCGTATGAGTGTATAGTATGCAATAAAAAATTAATTATCCAAATTTTATAGCCATCCTATGGCAAGATATGATATTTTAATGTTATTTTTTACTTTAAATTGTTTTTTTATTTTTAAAGCGTGAACATTAACTGAAATTATTATTTTTTAAATAATTTTAAGTTTACTTACATTAATTGGTATATTTTGATTTTTAAATTTATTCTACTAATCAGTTAAACTTTTCAGTTTTTGTATTTATTATTTTAATAATTGTTGCTATGATTATATATATCAAGCAAATAAATTTTATTAATTGTACAAATAGTTTAATTTAGAAATAAAAATTTGTTATTTTGTCCGAGTATAATAAAGCATCTGCAAAAATAAACTTTAACTTATATTAAGCATTTTTTGTAGCGTCCATCGGCGTTTCTTGGATATCTGCGTTCGAGGTTTGCCTTTATCATTCATAGCATTTTAAAAACATTTATTACAAAATTTTTTTTTTTCTTCAAGCTTTATTTAAACAAATATTAAAATATTTTATTTTAAAAATCATAATTGCAACTTTATTCATTTAAATCCATTGACGTATGGCAAAAATTCTTCTTTTGCTGTCATTTGTCATTAACCCAAATGATTTCAAGTACAAGTGCACTAAAATTTTTTTTATATGTTGTGGCAAGCCATTTTTTACAGTTAATTTCATTATATTATGTAATTCTATTGTAATTTTTAAGTTAATGATATTCAAACATTTTTTATAATATTTTGTATTACGAATTTGTTTGTGTTTGTTGTTTGGTATTCTATATTTATTAAATTATAGATAAATGTACCTTTTATACATCGATATTTTGCCAAATTATTTACTGCTTTAATAATTTTAAAATGTTTCCTGCCTTTGATAAATTAATTAAAATAAAGAAAAGAAATAAAAGCTAAAAAATAACAATTTTTGGCAAATATATTTCTGTTTGTTTTAATAAATGATCAATTATACGTTTGCTTTCATCAATTTTAAATTTATATTTGAATTTATTTGATTAATAAGTTAATTACACAAATTTGTCTCAAACGTGTTTTTTAAATTGGTATGGATGAAATCTACTTCAGTTGTAAATTTTTGTTTCAAAAATTCAATTTAATAAAATTTAAGTACATAACTAATATCAATGTTTTTTTAAATATTTCTCCTCTTTCTTCATAATATCTTAATTATTATTTTTGCCCCGTAAATTGTATGTTGATAAAAGTTAGATAAATCTAATAATTCAAATTACTTGGTAAACACAACTTTATTTCCCAGCTCAAAATCCTATTATACTTTTTCCTTTTTAGGAATTTTTATGTATTGTATATTTATATAAAAGTATACTTTATTAATTAACGCGTTCCTCATTATTTAAACAGTAACAGTTTTTATTCATTCTAATTTACGAAAACTTCTTATATTTTATAAAATATAAAATTCACAATATGTTAAAAATAAATATTTTGAGTGCCGTTTATAAAGAGTACTGAAGTCATACGTTTTATGAATATTTCTAAAGACAAGTTAATTTGGGCGCAAACTAAGCCAGTTGTATTTTTATGTTACTTTTTTGTGCGTTTGTTTGGTATAATGTACGAATGGTTTCTTTAAAAAGTTTATAATTTAAATTTCATTAATAAATTTGCAAAAATAATCTGTCATTATTTGAGTGAATAATTTATTAAGTAAGTTGATAATTAGGTAAATTAAGTGGCTATCTAACTAATCACATAGTTTCTTTGTCTTTTAATGACGGTTACAATAACTCTAAAGTGATAATATTTTCGTCTTATAAAATAACAAAAAATAAAATCATTTTTCCTGCTCTTTTAATTATATTTTACTTTGTAATTTATTTGAAAATTGCTCAATGTTGCGCGCCGTAGTAGCATGGATGCCAGAACAGCGTCATGGACCTGCGCCCATTGCTGAGAGTGCTCCATTTTTGCAGTATATTGCTCAAACGTTTGCCCTATGTCCAACAGCATATGTCTTGTGAATAATTTAAAATTACATTTTTTTTATTATCCCGTTTTTTGACTATTCAATTGTTGTTTAATACTTTCTATAAAATGAGTCTTTTATGAAAGTGGTTTGCCCATCTTTACTGGCATATACCAACAATAATACTAATGATTTTTTTAATAAATGCATTTTAAACCTATTCATTTTATATCGTCAATTTTTGCAAAATGTATTTTTAACTGACTTAATTTAATTTATTACATTTCCCACTTAACCAATAACATTAGATAATAAATATTCTGATAATTTGTTGGGGTTCAATACATTTGAATGAGCACTAAAAGTTAAAAAACGGATTATTAAAGTTTTAAGAAAATTTTCTTAGCATTTAAGTTGTGTAAAAAGTTTTATTAATTTTAAATATAAATTGTGTACATAAATCTTTGAATATTTTTTTGAGTCTTTTATTTTTTAACATCTATGCATATATAAAGAAGCTTTTTGTTGTTAATGTTATTTGCAAATTTATTAATTACGCTGCTTAATAATATGAGCCCCTGATTTTCATAAATAGTTTTCAGCGCTCTGAATAAAAATTCCTCATCATCTTATCTTATTACACGCATTCATTCAACTTGAGTATTATTTTTGGGTAGGTTATTTTTATTTCAATTATTTTATTATCGGGAAAATGCTTAAATGACTAATAAAAAATATGTATAGCTAATGAAAAAGTCAAATTTTTAAAATGTATTGTTTAAAGGTGTTGAAACATTATAAAAGCAAACTAATATAAAGATAGTCAATACTAGACAAGAATTAAAAAATTTGATCACGAAGCCCTTGATCTGGTTTCAAAATAACTTTAACTATTTCTCATTCAACACCGAACCAAATCAATACAACAAAGCTGACACAGGTTATACACACATGTACAAAATAAAATAACAATAAATTACAATAACAATTTATTATAATTAAAGCTGCGTAATGCATATTAAAATCAATGATTAAACAGAAACATTTTAATCCTTCCGAAGGAAGCTGGCCAATACAATAAAGTGTTTAATTTCATAGTGGTGAAATCAGATCAATAAATGGGTTTATTACTAATTTAAATAACTTTTCTTGTTAGGGTAAATTTAGTTATATAAGTAAACATGGAGTAAGGGAAAAAATCAATGAGAATTAAAAATAACAAATTTATAAGAAAAAATATCTTAAATTAATAGACAAACATCCAGTTAAAAGAATAAAATAACAACTGCGAAAGTTACGATTCAATAAAGTCAAGCTTTTATAAGTCAATGTAATTGAATGATAATATATGAATAAAATAAAAAGTTAGTTAATCAATAAATAATAATTATTAACCCTTTTAATATAATATAGCTTTTGTTTTAAACAATTGAATTAATTTTAACAAATTGAACTCGTTAACACTGCAGGTCAGCATTATGTGAGCACCGGGAACTTATTTGATAATAAATTGTTGTTAAAATTCCCAAAATTTAATGCATTAATCATTTTTCTTTCTGTGTTTGGTGGACGCTGGAGCAATTTCGGTTAGAAATTGCAAAATCAACTATAAACTTAAAAAAATAAGTAAATAAGTAAAAAATATATAAAAATATAAAAATTTTCGATTTTTAAAAAATGCCCCAAAAAATTGCATTTTTCAAAAATGCACCCCTAAAAATGGATTTTGCCCATCCCCGTACGGGGATTCCCGTTCCCCGGTTTGCCTATCCCCGAAAACGGGGATCCCCGGTTTGTCCGTCCCCGGTATCCCCGTCCCCGGTTTGACCGGGGATCCCCCCCCCCCGGCTGCATCCCTACTATCACCTATCCCATTTTAATAAGAATTAATTGAGTATTTATATTAGATTTTATAGGTGTAATAAAAATATGTTTAAAATTATTCAATTTGTAAAATATTGCAAAGAGAATTATAACAAACTTTTGTCTTTAAATTGCGAAATTATTTATGAATTTTGGATTTGGACTAAAATTTGATCATTTATTTTTCCTATGCTTATTCAATATCCTAATTGCTTTAATGCTATAAGACTTGAGTTGCGGCAGTCAAACTTTTGAAACAGGCATAGCTTTTAAATAAAAGAGACAATATAATCAAAGTATAAAAAATTACTGATACATAAAATTTATCACTTATTTTACCTTTAAAACTGTTTGAAACTGAAGCAATTAATATCTCAAGAAACGCCAATCTTTCATTTAATCTAATCAAACGTTGTGCATTATTACGCGTAATATATCATATTTAATAGTAAATGGGAAAACCCAAAAAACTAAGATAATAAGACAAATGATTTTTAAAAATTTCAAAAAATATCCAATTAAATTGTAATATTATTCATTTTAATAAATCAAATAACAATGCCGATATCATACATAGCCTACAATTGCGAATGCGGATAATCTCTATTTATAGATAATGATTAAATTATATGTCTTAAAGATTTGAGTATTATCCAAATGTATCAGTTTTGAGTTAATTAAAAATTCGATTATTAAAATTATTGATAAGCAGGGTGTTGTTGCTAATTCTATGATGCATATAAATCCAGAAAGACAGAAGCCATTTATAAATATCAGATTATTTTATATCAAATATAATGAATATATTTTCTCTTTAAATTATCAAGCATTTTCAATTTTATAAATTGGTTTTAATTACATCCGCCTTAATCTCCCGCTCTGTTTTCGAGAAACAATTTATATTGTCATTTTATCAACAGAAATATTTATTTAATTTGGAAATTTAACTATTGATTTGATTTTAAAAAGAATGAGTACGTTTATAGATAGGGTGTAAGCAATGGTATTGTAAATTAATTTATTCAATTGATTGAAAAAAATTAATTTATTAAAACTTATATATGATTTTAATAATGGCTGGCTACTATGGTATTAGAGTAGCGCTATCATCTACGACGATTTGTTTTCGAACTTCATAATTAAACAATACGCTTAGTGCCTTCATTATATGTTTAATTTTAATATTATTTTCAAACTTAATTTTTTTGTAAGTTTTGATAATTGTTAATGTTGGGCCAATCATTGCCGCTTAAAAATGGGCTTACAATCCATCGATTTGAAGTCCTTGATGGCAATTGCTTTATGAAGGACTCTGCTCTCTCCCGTCCTGCACAATGCTATTTTTTCAAATAATTATGTTTATAAGAATTTAAAAAGTCTGTTATCTTATAGTTTATTATTTATTTATATATTTTTCAAGAATTTCAGTCGCTACTCAAACATGGCGCAAAGCAGATTTTAATTGATTTTTCACTTTTTCAAATATTTTAGTTATTTTTTAAATTAATTGTTTATTTTTTCAATTTGTCTTATATAAATAAATGTTATTGTAAAAAGTTGATGGGATTGTCAGCTAAAACTGCGTTTTTATTTCTAATTTAGATAAAAGAAATGGCTAGTAAATATCAAATAAATTTCACATTAAAAACAAATTTAAATAATCTAAGAATTTTTAAAATTCAAAAACAATTATTAATAAATTCACATTTAATAACTTATTTGATGTGGTGGCGGTGCGTTTTTTTGCTTTAAATTTCGTAAAATTGTTGGAAACGCAAAAGCTGGACACAATATATTGTATACATTGTGATTTTATCCAAAATAAACCAAAAGTTAAAAACCAAAATTATATTSATTTAAAGTTTATTCAACTCAAAATTATAGATACAATGCTAAAATACATTAAGCTAAAACTCTGTCTTGCTTTTAAAATTTTATAATTTGCACATTTTATTTTAACTCATACAACCACTGGGCAATGGGAACGTGAACTTCGTTACCTTTGCCAACGCAGTGATAAAATTTCAAAGTTGCACATCGAGTCTTTGAAGTTAAAATGGGCATTCTGTGAGCGCTGCCAATTTTGTGAATTTTTCTTGACAAATCTTTAGTATGCGAGAACGATCCCACAGACGCCGTAGCTTCTAATATGTATTAAATTAACAAATAAACACCTACTTGACTCATCGTCAAAGAATGAACCAAGTGAATATTTTATTTTTATAAAGAGAAAGCTCACGACTAGAATAAAAAATATACTTAAAATGTATAACAATAAAAATATTCGATTTATTAGTTTTATATTCTTTTACAAATTAAAAACAAGTTGCAAATTTATAAAATATTTAATCCCAATGTTATCTTAAAATTTCAACATTGCTGATAATCATACATAATCTGTTAAAATATATATAACAGTATGCAGAAGATCTTTGCAAGCGCTTGTGCAAGATAAAAGTTAAGGAAAACCCACCTCCAAAAATAGCCATAAATAAATTAGCAAAAATGAAGTTAGAAAATAAATGCATATAAAAAACTAACCCATTTTATAAAATTATGTGTGATAAAATTTAACCATAATTGGAATTAAATAAAAACTTCAAACTTATTGCGCGAGTGTCTTGATTCCTCGAAAAGTTGTACGGTTTAGGACGATCGACTCAAGGACCCAAGGGCAAATTTTCCATTGTTTTGTATTTGCATCGAGAAAAATACTATAATCTGCCCAGAGCCTAGGTTTAATCAGGCACTAATATTCATTGTTTTAACATTCACCAATAATAAAAAGATAAATAGAATTTTCGCCAAATTTAATTTAGCATTGGTTCGTAAACACTAAATAAAAAATTGTAAAAAGATCTTCGTAACAGAGATTCTTAATCCTTCTGTCAAACAAAACCGTAAAATTATTACCATTGATTTAACATTTTAAAATAAAAATAACAAGCGAATAAACAAAGGAAAATAAATCAAATATTACCAGAAAATTCAAATGCCATCAACTGATCATTAACTATTTGAAATGCCGAATGGTAACCGTCTTTTGTAATTTAAACAATTACGGTAAAAWAAAAATTTTTAAAAWAATTTTTAAAAATTTAATAAGCAATTTAAACAACTAAATATTAAACCATCGYAAGGTTYTGACCCGCAAATATAAATGTGTGTTTTACACCATATCATAATTCACAATTGAACTAAATTTCAATAAAACGGTTGTCAATATTATAGACAATTTACGTTAAAAGCGATTTTAATGAAAAAAAAATTGTTAATAATTTTGCTGAAGCAGCAGCTCAACTTGCAAGCAGAAACCGATTTCAAGCACGTTAAAAAACTAAAAAACAATTTTTAAACATAAATGCTTTAATTTTAAATATAATTTCATAAGCAAATATTCAAATATTAAATTTCAAAATTTTTTATTTATTTATATAGGTATTAATATATAAAACTAAAAAAAGCCGATCACGACGCGACCATGGCAATACGTCTTACAGATTAATAAAAGTTTATACTATCAAAAATATACATAATATTAATTATATTCTTCGTTTTACAATGGCCATAGTTCCATTTTAACTTTGTGAATTTAATCTTTGAATTATTACTATTGAATGTCGTTATGGATAATGATTGAATATTTTAACTTTAACAATTTTAATTTATTAACAATGTATTTAATGTACGCTTCGCGCAGTATTCATAAAACAATTAAAAATCAAATAACACAAACAAAAAATCTTCAACATTAAAATTGACTATTGCTTCTTAGTAAAAAATTAATAATATTGTTAGTATGAGAAAGCTATAACTTGACCTAAATATAATTATTAAAAAAATATAAAAAAATCCTTTAACAAAAAGACTTGTTTCTATAAAAAACAAGGAAGATAAAAACCGTTGGTATACATGACTGTGGATGCCAAACGTCAATGTGCATGGATTAATTTTCGACGAAAACTCGAAATTAGTATGCCCAAACAATTTTATTTTATGCAACTTTATAATTCAAGACTTATACATATAAAACATTGAAAAGATTTAATCCACAATAATCAAAGAATTATAGATGACAAAGCAAAGCATTAAATTCAATCAAATCTAACTAATACGAATAAAACAAAGTTTAGAAATCGTTAAAATGCCATCATTGATAAAATTTTAAAATATGGAAAACATTCCTAACTAGATACTTATAATAACCTGTCTCTTATACACATATGGAAAACATTCCTAACTAGATACTTAWAATAACAGTTCGCTTATTGCGATGTTGATAAATATTAAAATTTTTGTACGACAAGAAAACTTATCTAGCAATAAACAACATTAAATGATAACATATAAAGGATTATATCAAACGATAAAAAACAATTATACATTGTACACACAGCATAAACAAACAAAATCTYATAGTWTTATTTATTAAAGAAATTAATGGCATCGGTTCAACGAACGACGATCAATACACCATAAATAAAGAATTTAYAATAATATAATTACCAGAATTTATAAATTGGTGCGTGCTTAATATAATTAATATTCTTAAAAAATACATCAGAAATAATAATGCGTGGATACGGAAAAATTATGATGCAGCCGCCTAAAAATTTAAACAATTTCTTCTATTAAAAGTTGTTGTGTCGTGCCAGTTTTAAAGTTAAAGCAAACCTACGTTGTTAATCTTGTATTCTKTAGTAAAGAATTACAAATAAATGCAGTATATTCAAAAAGGTTAACTTAATATGTCAAAATTTATTTCATACAAAAATCTTAAAATAAATAATGAAAAGTATTGCGCCCTTTGCGGAYTTATATGAACTTAAAATTTTATTCTTAAAATTGAAAACCTTTTAAGTATTATTAAATTAAAAAAACAAAKCATAGCTATATTATCTTACTTCGTTAATTTAGCAAAAATCATTTTGCAATCTATGTCGCAATTTAAATTAGATCAAAAGCTAAAATAACCGTGTGAATCCAATTGAAGACGATCAGATACTTACTATTGCTGTTAAATAACATGATTTAATAAAAATAGGGTACTTTAAAAAATTATGAATAATGAATGCACCTGCGAACCGCCCGGTGCGTAATAATTCGAAAAACGCGAGTGAATTTGAATTTGTATAATAAAAAGGAGAACATTGGTAAGCAGACACAAAGCAACATTCTAACAGGTAAACATACCCAAAAATACTTCCATTTTTTTTAACAAATTCGTATTTTTACCGTATACGTTTTCTTAAAAGACAATTTACGAAAATGACTTAATAATCATTTAAAAAAATATATATATTACGAAACAATAAATTATCGCATAATTTTTAATAAAAAAGATAAAATAACTTAATAAACAAATGAATTGGATAAATATTGCATACATTTTAATATTAAAACATGTTAGCAAATAACAAGATCGACTAAAATAAACCAAATTAAAATAAATAATTATTTGGTAATATAAATGATTTAAAAAGTTGAAGCAACAAAATAACTGAAACAAAGCCGGCAAAGAGCAAAATGTTTTATATAAATAATTATATTCAGAGATATRATTGTCAAAAAAAATCCAAATTATAAAGTGTTTCATTAGCAGATAAAGAGYCTTGTCAGCCAGTAGATTTAAAAAAATAATAAGAATTTTTCTTGGTCTTTTATCCGTAAATGAATATCTAATATTTTTTTAAACTTTAAATTTTTTTATAAACCACAATTTTAAAAGAAAAAATATAACTATAATTTTGAAATAATTCATTAAAATCAAAATAAAGCAAATCCTCCAACAAGATACAATCTACATGGAGCGCATTAGCCTATCGCATACGCGCCCTCCAACAACATTTGCATCGAATGCCGAAAGGCTTCCGAAGCATGAGCAGGAGAACTTCTTTATAATTATTGGGGTGTTCGGAAAGTTCTTGCCCTTTCGATTTTTTTAAATTGGAAAAATCATAAAAAATTAAATATTCATGCAAAATTTGAGGTTTATTGCTCCATTCCTTAATTTTTTATGAAACCCCAAATTTTGCCCCAGCAGAAATTTTGGGGCAAAAAAGGCCAAGGTCTATTTCAAGTCTCGTCGTATTATGATATGATGTTACGATTTTACGACGGCGTCATATGATGATAATTTGTTTCAATTCTCGTCATACAAAGATCAAAGGCGCATCATCTCATAGAATCATATGCCGCCGTCGTAAAATCGTATGTATGTTTCAATTCGTCGTATTACGATGAAATCATACGACGGCATCATATCATACGCGGCGTACGATTTCGTCGTATGCCGCGTATGATTTTTCGTACGATTCGTCATATGTAGCATATGACGCGTCGTATCGGCACATCGTAATACGACGAGCTCCAAGGGGATGGATGTACCACGTCCAAACACCCTACGAGGCCTCATCATATGTAGGTTTTTGGCCAATTTTAAATTTAAAAAATAAAGATTTATTTTTTATTTTTAATTAGTAAAATAGAGCCAAATCTTAGCTTTCGAATGATATAAAAATGTTTTATTTGGATTAAAGTTTAAATTATTTATGCTTTTTTAAATAGACCAGTATAAAAAACTGAATTTTTTGAAGAAAATTTTGCATTTTTAATTAAATCATAGCTTAATATTTATGTAATACATTCTGAAAGTTGCTGCAGGCACAGGGTGGCCATAATATGTTATTTATCAGGTTTTTTCTTTTGGAGTTTTTTTGATTTTTCAAAAAAAAATTTGGAAATTTTCACTAAACACCCAAAATTTAAGAAATATTGGCCAAATATTTAAATTTCGTTCCGCCTAAAAATAAATAATGTAAAAATTAAATTTAAAATTTGTTAAATTTTTTAAGTTAGATGTCATACGACACGAATTGAAACAATTTTTATGATGTTACGATTTCTACATACGATTTTCATTGTGTTTTCTCGTCGTATCCYATTGTGAAATACGATGCCGTCATATGACGAGATGATGAGAATTGAACCGATCATATGATGAACGGGTCGTCATATGATGGGATCATATCGTAATACGACGAGAATTGAAATAGGCCCCTGGATGATTTCTTACGGAAGCTTATAATAAATATTCAATTCATTAAGGCTAAATTCTCAAATAATAAGACACATCACATCATTTTTAACGAAGTGTTAAACTCGATTCATTGTAAATTTTTATTAAAATTAAATTACAAAATACTTTCAAATGTAATTTATAATTATTATAAATAATTAAACTACCCGCAGATAGTGTAAGATGAATGAATATTTAAAAAATTATTAATAAAAAGTAATGGAACACATTTTTTTTAAAGTTAATATATTATTATGTTTATCGTAGCAACAGTATAACAGTGATTTTTAACATTACTGACCCAATATAAAAAAAACTCAACTAACTTTCCGACATTCAAAATAATTCATATGCATATTTAAACCAAAATAAAATTAGACAAGTGAAAAAAGGAACAAAGCCAAAATCGTATAGCAAAAAGCTGAGCACTTAAATTATTTCTTGCGCGCTGCCAGGACATTTAAGCGAAAATTGCCTTCACAAAAGTTCTCTTTTTAGCTTGAAATTTATGATTTAATGCTATTTATTAGTAAAATTTTGATAATTTTTTCTTTGTAAATTTTATGAATCCAATCAATTTATTCGATATAACAATTTATTTATGTGAAGTTATAACTGACATAATATTGTTAATAATCGACAAAAATTTATTTAGGGGTACGTACACTGATGCTGCCAACAGCCCACAATTTTCCCAATTCGCGCGCAAACTGTCAATGTGCATGACCCGGTAAAACAAATCAAAAAGTTCAATCAGTTTAAGAAAGGAAGCTAAATTGTTCGAATTTATTATTTTTGATATTTTTACATAAATTGATTTTGTCGCAGCTTAACCAAAAATGGTAGTTTTTGTTATTAATTAGCCAGCAGCAATTAAAGCTTTTTATATGAAATTTGGATGACACTAGGACGTACTAGTTTTTATTCAGAGTTATGGCTGTAAACAGCATTATGTTTGCAATATTGTGTTTTAATAGTTTACAATGTTTTCCTTTATTAAATTAAAAAAAAATAGTGTGTTGTAAAGGAAAAAAAAAGTTTAAAATTAATATTTTTATTTTGATGCGGCATAACATCGAACCATTTTGTTGGCCCTTATCCAACAATAAAGAATTATAACCATCAGACAAAAGGGAATAAATTGCTTATTCCGAATAACAATTATAAATCAGTATTACAAATAATAAATTCATCTCGGATGCAAGTGCAACCAAAATTTTTTCAAACCCTAGCTTAGGAACCAACTCAAGTTTGCGCATCCAACAATAAAAGCTAATAAATGCTATGAATATGATTGAAAACAATAATAAAGCTACAATAATATAATTCTAAAGTTTACTCTCCAAAATGAGACAAATGTAAAACAAATAATTGAGAAATTTATAAACCACTATTACAACAAACACAAACCAATAAAGATATTTATTCTGTTAAAGAATTTATATTGATCTTTAGCCGTAAATAAATCCCAATATTTTTAAACTAACAGAATCGAAACAAAAAGTTTATTTAAATGAACGATATTAACAACAGATTGCAAAATGTAACGATCTTCTTGCGCTTCGACAACCGACAACAGCGCCCAAGATGGTTCAAACAACTGTTCAGTACTTATACACCCACTACTGCATTATTCTGTGACTGGATCATTTCTTACGCGATCTGTTAATAATAGAAGAAAATTCATATGATAAAAAATATAAAATAAAAGGTGTAATAATCTGAGCCAGTTGCATGAACTGTTTATAAGTTATTAAACCTAATATTAAATCTTTCCATTTAAATCATGATATTTGACTCACCTCGCAGCAGGTGGAGAGTCATTTAATCCGAATGATATCAATTATTTAAACCGTTTTTTGTCACAAAGAGTAAAAGTAGAAGGTTATAAATTAAAACGATATTTTGTTTAAAAAAACTTAATATAGAAAATTTATTATTATTAGCAATTTAAAAAATAAAAATTACGAAGTGTAAATACATGACTAGAATTAAAAAAGCTTAAAAAAGTTAATCTAAGATAAATATTTAAGCTAAACGGTTTAATGAGACACACTATTATAGCAATAATAATTTATTTTTAAGCCAATTATAATAGTTTTAATGAGAAAATGTTGATTAACTTATTAAACTACAAAGGCACAATAACCAAACATATGCTGATAATTATGATTTTGTCTGTAATAAATAACCTGTAGCATTTATTTACATTGCCGCAGACTTAACCACGATTATGGCATGAGCTGTAATTCAATTAAATGTGCTGAACCAATAAGATGTTTGACTATCCGTTTGTTCTTTAAAGAAGCAGTAGTATTCTCCGTGCTGACGTAATTGCTTTTTAAATTAATATTTTTTTAAACAATCAAGCTTTAAAACTTTAGGGATGTTTAACTGTGCCAGGACGTATCGCCAATTCAATGTTTTGACTTTGGGAATTGCAAATATTAATTTGAATGATATAATAGTAAAGAATATTAAACTCATAATTAAATCTATTTGTAAATTTAAATAAAATTCTTTTAGTTTTAAAATAGTCATATTTAAAAATATAAATGAAATTTTATTCTCTGCAATGATAATTTTAGTTAAAAATAATTTTAAGCAAAACAATAAAATGCTACTTTTAGTAGCCGTTCTTGTGAGGAGGCTAGAATTATCCTTAACAACCTAAGAAAAAATGAATTGAGGCAGAAAGATGTAATTATGACATCAAAACATCATCTGGGTTCAAACGGGCAAAAACGTAAAAATATGGCCAAAACTAATTTAAATGAAAGTTTATTTATAAAAATTTGATTACTATAATAAATATTGTTTAGCTTTTAATGTAATGATAATTAAGGAATACCCAAATAAAATAAAATTTATCTTTGTTTTTAATGCATTAACATCATTAAAACATTTAAAAATATTTTGAATATGGTATCTCCATAAAAACTTATTTATATACATAAATTAAAAAAACTAAATAAAAAATGCTTCAAAAAGAACGTAAATAAATTTTTTTACAAAACCGTCCCATACATCGATTAAAAACAAATACAACTCTCGCAAAAAAGTGTCTCATTCCATAGGATTAGACCGGATGTAGTAGGCCCTAAAAGAATCCTTTTAAGTAAAGATCAATACAGCGAAACTAATGTAATAGCGGGTTCTCGTTTCGGGTTTTTTTTAAAATATTTCCTCCAAAATTGGTGTAAAATTTTTTTAATTGATTCAAAATATAATGTGCTTCAGAAAAAACTTAAATCCAAAAGTTAATGCGGTTTCGAAAACAATTGAACCAACAGCTTTCATCAGATAAATATATATAGAAAGAAATCAAATTATAAATTGTGATAAATTTCCTATGGCTTTTTACATGTTTATAAGCCGCAAAAAACTCACAAAAACTCAATTTTTAAAAATAATAATGTCAAAAAACATTTTTAAATAACAAAAAATTTTAAACGTATTGCAATATCTCGACTACATTTGCGCCGATGATGTCCTGTCATGTTGAACACTCATTTTCACCTAAAATAAGCTGACAAACGGATTACTTACTCGAAACATTATCAAGTTTTTGAATAAATAAAAAAAAATTTACAATAAAAAAACAGAAGAAAGATTTTATTAATTGAACTGAATGAAAATATAATAAATACAAAATTAACTGACAACGCCCTTTTTTATTATAAATATTTTATTAATTATATCATTACGTTAGCTTATATAATGGTCAATTGAAAAAAATTAAAATATACATCAAAATATTTTTGGAATTTTAAATTACTATATTTTATTACAATTTTTCTATTAACTCTTTTATGCTAATTTGTAATTTTATTATTTTAGCAAATTTTTTTATTGTAATCATTAACATATAGATTATTTGAAAGCAAATTACTTTGTCTTCATGGGTTGGTTATATTTTTTTCCAATTAACAAATTTAGACACATTTTTAATTTTGAAAAAAATTCTAAATATAAACTTTTTTTTTTGCTGTAGGTTTTGTAAATAATGAATATGAATTTTGATTTTTAAATTTCATTGAAGGAATTATCTTTGAGCTATCTTTTGAAAATATTTTGTTTAATAAAATTAATCGGTTATATTATGAATTTGATATTATTTTTTATAAACTGATTTTCAAGACAGTATTTTAAGTTTAAACTTTTCGTTTTTAATTGGTTTATTTACTAGAATGGATGAAGCCAATATCGGCATAAAAACTGATAACGCCTTTTTTTGTTTTTGTTAATTAATTTTTTTATTTAATGTTTAGCATCTTTTTATATAATAGGAATTATTATTAATTTTTTTTTTTTTGTATTGTGAAACGTTATAATCGATTGCCATTTTTCTGAGGTCGTACTGTAAAAAGAAATATTTGTATGCACGTTTAATTTCTTTATAACTACGAAGTACATCTAATTGTATTAATATACTATCAACAACATATTTTTCATAGTTAAATTCATTTATTATGCTTACAGCGTTCCAGCTTAAATAAATCAAATCGATGCAATGTTATATGCCCTTTTTTATACAATAAATAATCTGTTATTTAGATATATTTAAAAAGATAGTCCATCGACGACGCGCACCATGCAAAATAGGTGAATAAATAAAAAAGATTTACAACCCGAAGAAAATTTCSTTCAACGTCCGACTAATTCCTGTGCCGTCTAATTAATTTGCTTTTAAGTAAAGATTTTCAAATGGTTTCATTATGAAATTTTTGGATCAAATTAAATTAATTATGATTGATGTTAAAGCAATCAAACTATTTTGTTGAGCATAAATATTATTCAATTGCGTGTACACGCGATTTTTTAAAAAAATTGAAAAATTGTTCTATTTAGTTTTAAATTTTTGTAATGTTAATCAGATTCAATAAAGCAATAAGAACTTATTATTTTATTGATAAAAATTATTTATGTAAGCAAAAAATTGTTTTAAAGTCAGATTGGGTTCATACATTAGCAACATTGACGGTTTTAAAAAAAATTCAAATTTAAACAAAATGATAATAAATTTAACTATAAAAAAAGATACCAACAATTTCATTTATATGTTTTTTTAAATATAAAAAAATATTTTTTATTTATTATAATTTACAAATACATTTTAATTATGACTTTATTAGCTCTTATTAATATAGCATATTTAATTTTTGTGAGTTTTCACTTTTATTGGAAGTGTTAATTAGTTATCCATTTTTTACTGTTGATGGCTTAAATTTCGTATTCCCAATTCTCAGACTCAAATCGTTTACCTGTCATCCTAACATACACGTGACCGGTTTTGGATGCATAAATATTTGGAATAATGTTTGGAGATTTTTGTGTACCCGGAGCACACCGTCTCTGAAAAAAATATGTAAAAAAAATTGGGGGGGGGGGGCGAAACATACCGAGAGCGGAAAAGTTCCGAGTCCGCGCGCCGTTGATTTGTGAGCTACGCAAACTTGCGTGACCTAAGTCTTCCGTCGCGGCCACGCGCGTGGAGGGCAATGATAAAGATAGACATCAAATTAGTTTGTTAATTTGTTTTCAGATTTATTATTTTACAATTCAGTATTTACTTTTTACATGTCTAATTAGGCTATCCAAGTTAAAAAATTATTGTTGTTCATCTGTTCAAAATTTCTTTATATTTGTTTTTTATGTGTAAATAATTTACTAACAATATAATTCGTTTTCTCACGATAGAAATTATTACTTTTCTCTACTCATTCAGTGGCAATTAAAATAATACATTGAATGCAATTTTTAATGTAAATACCCCTTCTTTTACTATTATGTTTTAATTTTGTATGTTCATATGGTATGTAGCAGAATTTTAAAAAATCAAAAAATCCTCGGCTGCAGATAGTTAGCGCTAGCATTATGAATACGGATTTTATCTGCAGATTTTTTTATCTGCAGCTACCCTATCCGCTTATCCGTAGCTGCAGATAAATATCCTTAGCATTATGAATACCAGCATCTGTCAGCAGCCGCAGCCGCTCATTCTCCGTATTTGTTTGAATATTTGGCTTTTATGGTTTCTTTTTTGATTATTCAATATAAAAATTTGTTGTTTTATTTCTATGAATTGAGTTTATTTATATATTCTTTTAAAATTAATCATATTACCTTAGATTTGCTGATATGCTAGAGTATTTACAGTTCACGCTCAGTGCTACAGTGTAGAGATAAAATATAAAATATTTATTTATTTATTTTATTAAACGCATACGTCCGTTTTCAAATACATGCAGCAACTTTTTAAAATTTTGATCGTTTAAAACATTTTAGTTTTGGACCACCTTTAACAAAAATACTCAAAATTTAAATAAATATTAGAACTGATATAATGAGTATTAGGTTCTGTTTATATTTATTTTTCTTAAGCAATTAAATATTTTTGCCTTGGAACAAGTGGTTTCATAGCAAGCACTTACAATTAATTGGTTTTGAATTTTTAAAAAGTTTTATATTTTGATTTAGTACAAATTTGTTGTAATAAAATATTAATTTTACATAATTTATCAATTCATATAGAAAGCTATTAAGAATAAATATTATCATTTTTCCAATTTTTTAATTGGATAATCGGGGAATTACTTGCTGTGTCGATGTAAACTACTGTCTTCAAGTGCTACCATTTTACTAGCCTTTAATAAAAATTAATAATATTAGACGCAAATGTTGTTTTAAACAATTTTTTCGTATTTTTACTAATAAAAAATTTAACAATTGAAATTTTATAGAAATATTTGATTAGAAATTTAAAGTTCTTTTTCATATTTTTAATATTAATTAATTGCCATGCATGAATTATTTTAATTAGTTATAATTCGTTTATTATAATTTATTTTGAAATTTTGTGCCAGCAGGAGAATGCATTTAATAATTATGAAATCATTTTATGTTTAAAACATACGTTGTTATCATTTATATTAATTTGATAAATTAAGTGCAGTATAAGAATAAAATTTAACACGCACGCTATAAAGTTCTAACGCTATTATTATTACTTTTTTGTATTGTTTTGTCATCTGCGTTGGTTCTTTTATAAGATTTTTTAAATTTTCTTAATAATTAGTTCAAATTTAATTGTTAAAGATTTGATTTTATGGTGAATCAAATAACTTGATTAAAAAAAATTGTACTTATTCATTTGTTAATTATAAGGATTGGTACGTTTTTATTTATTTTTCCCTATGTTGCCGTCGGTTGATTATTAAATAAACAAATTTTTTTTTGTTTTATTCTCTTTTGTTTTTTTCTTTGGTTTCTAACCTTTTCTTTCTCTGACTATTCTCATATTTGTTGTTGACCATGCTCTCTCATGCATGATGCATCCATCTTAAAATTAACAAAGAAATTAACATTCATACATATAAGTGCACGACCCGGTATGTGGAAAAAGTACAAATACATATTTCGAAAAACACACACCCACATAAACAAACAAAAAACAAAATATAAATTTTACCAATATTTTTAGTTGTTAATATAACTTAATAATTAAAGTTATACCGATTCTTCAGAACACTTTAAGAGGTGTAAAATACAAAAGTATGTAGTAATGTAATAATAATTGGATGTATCAGTTTATAATTTGGACCAATAAATTTCTTATATCATCTTAAATAGGTTACATCAAAATTACAAAATACCAATATCCAAACAATTTCATTGGTAAATTGTCAACAAGGAATATTACTTTTTAACCCACAATGAAAACAAAAAGATTACAGTTTTAAATAAAATATAATATTTAAACATAAATAAAATATTTTTAGTTAAATAGTCCAATACGAATAAAAACCGCGCATTATGCGAAGGACACTGCAGTAGGTAAAGAGAAAATATTTAAAATAAAGTACATTTGGCCAGGAGACCGGCAACTCAACCAAACAAAATTTTTTTGGGAATTTTTGAGTTTGGGTCAATTTTGGCCAAACAAAATTTTCTAAAATTTAACAAAAAAATCAAAATATACTAAATTTATTAAAAGATATTTTAAAGGGATTTATAGAATCATAATGTCTAAAATTTAACAAATATTATTTTAATTTTTGTTTTTTGATACAACCAACAGGCAATTATATAATANTTTTAAAGGGATTTATAGAATCATAATGTCTAAAATTTAACAAATATTATTTTAATTTTTGTTTTTTGATACAACCAACAGGCAATTATATAATATGCAAATTGATAAAGCTTTTTGAACCTTTTAATTAAAAACTATTGTTAATGCAATATAAAAAATACATCAAAATTTAAAAACACAAAACATGCCCTACTACATTTAGCTTAATGTTAAAAATTTTGTGTAAAACTTCAGATAGAGAAAAAAATAGTAAGTAAAAAATGTTTCAAAAATATTATACTGTAAAAATAATAATAAAAACGCTAAACTATCTGTGGTGATTTCAACTTTAGTGGCACGCACTCGAGCAAATGCTATTGGGATTCTGCTGCGCAAATATGACCGCTCCAAGTCGCATCAACAATAATAACGTTGCCTGGGCGCAATTGTTCATCAATTTTCAATTTGGATTTGAAGTTTATAAAAGAATCAACAACTTATAATGAGAGTTAAATAAAAGTTTAACATAATTAGAAACCCTAAGAACAATATTAATTAGATAATTGAACCTTTTAATATTGACCATTTGTATCTAATTCAACATGAAAATAAAATTTTRGTAATTATTAAAAGAAAAAAGGAGTTTCTAAAAAAAATTTGAACAAATAACTTAGGCATAATATAAAAATATTACTYCATTCGCATTCAAATAATCTATATGTTATCATTAAAATAAAAAAATTTGTTAAAATAATAAAATTATTAGCATAAAAGAGTTAATAGAAGAATCGTATTTTGAAAAATTCAAAATTAGTAATAAAACAAAATAAAAAATTAAGTTAATAAATATTCATCCTCRATAACGACACCGCTACCGTCGTGGCTAATAAAATGGATAAAAGTGATTTATATTTTTAATAAAAATAGCAAAGCAATTAAATTAATGATGCTTTTCTTGAAGAAGTATTCTGAAGCACTCGAGGCATCTGGCACATAAATTCCTTATAGAAAAGATTGCCGAATTTTAACTAATGCATAATTACCGAAGAACTTTGAGTCAACTATAAAATTCTTTAATAATTATAAGGCACCGAAAAACTACGAATTTTTGCGTGCGTGAACTGCGCAGGACCTTGGATTAGTTATTTATTTGATAATAAATAGTACGTTTTAATTAAAGCACCATACAGGTTTTTTCGGTTTGTTCCTCCAATTTTGTTTATACATTTTATTGAAGCAAATTTTATATCACCATTAACTTTATATTTAAATATTAAAAAGAAAAAATATATTTAATTTCATTGTGAAAGCCAGCAAATTCACAACGAACTCCTTTTAATCCTCTTTATTTATAAATGTTTTTTAAAAGTGTTTTTTATTTTAATTTATTTAAGATAATTTTAATAATAAATAAGTAATGTGTTCCTTTCGTAATAGCTGTTTAAATGGGATTTATTTAGCGTGTTTTCATTTATTGGGCTGCTGACACTCATTTCTGAATTTTTTTGAAAAGAATTACATATTTAAAATCTTATTGTCAATATTGAATTATATATTTCTTTTAATTTGATATACATTATTGTTAAAACATTTTTCTCGCATAGTTCGTTAGTTTTAGAAATAAATTTTTCGAAAATTATTACAACGCTATATTAAAAGTTAACTTGTGAATAAACGTCATTGGTCTTTCTTTGATTATTTGTTAGAATCAATTGAGTTGCTCTTGAGATGCAATTATTGTTAAAAAATATTTGAATCTTTTTATAATTATTTATTAATTCGTGACGGATGTTTATAATATTACTTTAAAATTTTTGTTTAGTAATTGTTTTTTGAAATTTTTTGTTCACTCTTCTTGAATTACTATAAAAAGGAGATTTTGTTCATTTAATTTATAATCAATCACAAAATATCATTTATAAATATTTTAAATTGAAGCAGGCTGAACCTTTTTTTACAAGCGTTTATCTCTCCATTCTTTGTTTAATATTTATTTAATATTATTAATTGTTTAAAATGAATTTATTTTATATTTTTGTCACACAAAACGTGGTGCCTCAAATTGTTTGATTACGTTTGTTTTTATTGTATAAAGTACATTTATTAATAAATTTATTATTAGAAAATCTATAATTGATATAAACTTTTTATAAATTGATGGTGTCATTTTATTTAAAATTAAAAACAATTTAAAACTATTCAAAAATAAAGCACAAATGGCAGATTAAAAACGAAGGATCAGTGTTCAAAGTCAAAAGTGATGAACGCCCTTTATTGCCCATGAAAAGGCACGTGGTGCACGCATCTTATTTGCTGTAAAATACACAAAAAGCAACAGTATAAAATAATGCCCACAAAATAAGTAACTCACTAACATTAAAACATATTATTAATTATTTACAAATATTTTATTATGCAGTTTTTGAACAAAATATGGTAAATGGAATAAGCATTAAATTTTAATATTACAAAAATTAACTGTAAATACAAATAAAAAACCTTAAAAGGAACGATGTCAAAGTGTGGAAAAATAGAAATAATAGTCAAATCACAATATTAAAATATTAAAATTAGTTAAGATAAGTTTGTATATGACTCTGAAAATAAACAAAGAGGTTGCGGCATGGGTTGGGGTGATGAATAAAGATTTTAATGCTCTACTAAATTAACATCATTGCATCATAAAACTTTACAGACTATAAATGGTAACGATAAAGTTATAAATGATAAATGTATAATCTAATGATAAATGGAAGTGCATTGATAACTTGAATTTAAATTTCCGCAACCATAAGGAGAAACCTTAAACACCAAAATATTAACTAAAAAACACAAAATATTTACGTATTAAAACAAAGTTCACTCACTATTATGACAAAGTATGACTAGTCTTCAGCGTATAATCCAAAATTTTAAGAACTAATAAACTGCTAAATAATAAATATCTGAATAATTTAAAAAAAGTTTTGTCGCAAAATAATAATTAAACGAGTTCTTACAAAAATGGAATAAAAAATTTATTATTAAACTAAAAACAATCTACTCAAAATGAACAATTTATTGCGTTGAGATAAAATTCATTAAGATTAATTTTAAATAACAAAATAATCTTAAACATCTAAAAATCAAAGAGCTAATAATTTTGATTAATGCGCATTTTTTAATCTTTTAAAATAAAATGTATGGTGACGAGAGAAGTCGATAAAAAACAAAATAAATTAATCTATTTCTATCTTGTTGAGTAAATTCAATATGAATAACCACAAAATCGTTATAGACATTATTGGGCAAGCAGTACATTTTATAACTCTGCGGTTTAAAAATGTAAACAAAAGTGTTTTAGAATTGGAATTTGACCCCTTTTGAATTTATTTAATTGTTGGCATTTTATCGTTGTGACATTTGGTCCATTTTGTTCTCATTTTTCGTGGTAGATAAATAACTTTGGTTCTAAGTAGAATTCGGTGATCTGTAGTGTTTTTAAATAATTATTATATAGGTGAATTTTATTCTTTTAAAAATAACTTTCCATCTTTGGGTCAAATTATATTTGACTATTATATTATTGTAATTTTGCACTTTAGGTTTTTATAGTTAGTTTGGTATTAAACAACAAATTTATTTATTTACTTAAGCATTTAATATTGTAATTTTTGAATTGTTTGGTAATCTTTTTATTTTATTTGTCATTTTGACTTAAATAAAATTATTTTTAATTGTAATTTATATATTCTTTGTTTTTATTTTGGATGAACGGCGTCAAATTGGCATAGGTTACTGCTAGTGAAACCTTTATATTTATCAAATAAAAAAACTTTTAAAAAATAATTTACAAATAAATGGTTGTCAATTTACATTTGTGAAAAATTTTTTTCTTAACTTGACGTTGAACCGTTTTGTTTTTATTTAATTAATTATATTTTACAAAGACAAAGCTATTGTTTTTATGTTTTGGTTTCATTTTTAAAAATAAATACAAAGCCGTTGACAAACCGCCAATAAATCTTTCCTTTAATAACTGTGGACAGAGCGTAAGCTAAATTCCCCGAAAATACTTTTTCTCCACACTCCCCAAATCATATATTTTCGTACGGCTATGACTTGGGTTTCTGCTTTATTTATTGACTGTTGTATCATTACATTTAAAATATTCCTTGTTATTTTAAACAATCGTATTACATTTAACTTATTTAATTTTACAATTTTAATTACTGTATTTTAGTATATTCGATTTTTTAAATTTAATGTTTTTATACTCAGTAATGCTCTGGTCATCTGCGGGTCCGGTTGTTGATCGATGAGAAGTCATCCACCAGCGCTCGCACTCCACGAGTCATTCAAATTGCGTAAGTGCCGTTCGTGGAAGTATGCTTCATGAAAACACATTTAAATTATATTCCTCGAAGGTTGGAAAATGATTTTATTGAGCTTTATTTGAGATCATATGTAAACATGCCTTTAATCATTTTAATATTTACTTTTTTCCATTTACACATATTGCTCGTGTCTATATTTATCTTAAACAACTGCAGCTCATGCGTCCTAAATTTATTCAATTTAGCCCTTATCGATATAATTCGTATATTTTTACTATACTGGTAAAAACTAATTTGATAACTAGGTTTTTGGATATTTACTTTTTTGTTCAATTATTTAAACTTTTAAAGATTTTTAGTACAATGGTCAAACAAAATCAATTGCATGCATACGCGTGACAAATAAAGCGTTGGCATGCCCATAGTCGTTTCTTTAATTCTAAATTTTTTGCATAATAATAATATGTGTTGAAATTATTATATACTTTAAAAATGATTAAACTTTATTTAGTTGTCTAATCCACATATAATTTGTTTATTTGAGATCATATGTAAACATTTAATCATTTTAGTATATACTTTTTTCAATTTACGCATATTTCTCGTGCCTTTATTTATATTAAACAACCGCAGCTCATGCGTCCTAAATTTATTCAATTTAGCCTTATCGATACAACTCGTATATTTTTACCATATTGGTAACAAACCACTTTTATTGACATTGTTTTTTGCTATTCTAAATATTCTATTTATTTAAAATATTTAATATAAACTGGTGTTTAATTTGCGAATTGTTTGCTATATGTTTTTACCTTTTCCTCATTACAAGTTGGAGCCTTATTTTTAAAATTAATAGTTTATAATATTTTGAAATAAAATAAATTGAAGTTTTAAGGCTTGCAATGATTATTTAATAAATATTTCTGTTTATTTATATTTACTAAGTTTTCATGACCGTCTTTTTTGTGCTTTTGACATTCGCATGTGGCTTTTTTTCTTTAATTTTAGGTAAAGTAAATTACACTTTTTTCGTCTTTTGATTTGTTCATTATAACATTTAACATTTTGTTGTCTTGCGCTAAAACTAATTTGAGCTCTGCCGGGGGTTTATTTAATTTTTGGGTTTACTAGAGATTTTTAGTGCAATGGCCAAACAAAATCACGTGCAGAACATTGTTATATTGCATGCAGAATGGAATCTTTTTAATTTTTTATTTATTTTTTAAAGTAAATTGATTTCCTTTCAATTGCTAAAACTTTTCTTTTTACGCAATCCAGGAGTTCTTTTTTTTATTATTTATTTGATGGCCAAGACGTCTTGCTTATTATAAAGTTTCAAATGCTTGTGAACATCTAAGCTTAGTTTGAACTTACAAATATTATAAATTAATTTTAATTCATACAAAGCCACTGTTGAGAATATTTTTGTTTGCGTAAAAAATTGAAGATAACTGTAAATTTAATGTTTTGTATTTTATTATTTAAAAAAGAAGTCCCCTCCTTCTATTCTATTCATTTGCTTTTACTTCAAAAATTTTTTAAATTTTTTTTTAATTATTTCGTAAATTACGGTAATTATACGTTGTGGTTTTTTTATTTATTAATAATTTCTATTCAACTGATAGCATTTTTGTTCTCAGTTTTAGTTCGGGTATTTCAATGGAAAATTAAAAGAATATCAAACTATTAAGGCTGCAAATTTTGTTAATAGTTTTTCAAGATATATATTTTTAGATCTTGTATTTTAATATTTTGCTTTTAAAGTATGTTTTAATTAGAACTGCATACAATTTTTAACGATGTAAAAGCGTTGTTGAAAAACTGATGGGTTTTATTTCATTTACTTAATGTATGCAAACTTTTTGTATTTACATAGTATCTCCCTTGAAATTGCATGTTATGGTCAGGGTTTGCTTTTGAACGCAATGCTTGTCGTTTAATTATTTATTTTATTTAAGAGAATTTTATGCCTTTTTAAAGTTCAGCTAGGCGAATGTCTGCGGGGTCGGAAGCGCAAGCTGCTCAGTGCTTTGAGACCATTAAAATTACAAATCATGTCCTAACCAATTTTAATTTATTTTAATTATTTTTTGCGATGTTCTTTGGTAAAACCTTTATTTTTAAAACTGAAGAAATGTTATCACTATCGTTTTTTTTGGCGCAAGAAGGGATTATATTATTTAAATTTAAAAACAAATTTTAAAACATAATTATTAATTACTTAAAAATATTTTTTATGCAGTTTTTGAACAAAATAATGGTAAATGCAAGCATTAAATTTTAATATTACAACAATTAAATGTAAATACAAATAAAAACCCTTTAAAGAAAATTTTTATCAATGCTTAATTTGATAGAAATTTTATAAACAAGAAAAGTTTATTTGAGACATACTATAAAAGCACTTCAAAACAACTTCAATAAAAATGATTGGTATGGATATGCATGCAGGCCAAGGGTATCCCATACTCAATACCCAAAAACATCAGCGCAGCGGGAATTTTAAAATATTTTTAAATTTATTTTTAAAAAACTTTTTTAGATCAACCCAAATCGCTTCATGAAATCTGTATTGTGGTAATCGTGAATCTTGCGTAATTGTTAAATCCATGAAATTCATTACATTTAACGAGTAAAGTTCATATTAAATTATTTTAGCTATAAAAGAATTATTTACTTTATCTAAATTTTTATTGTAAATTAAAGTTATAAACATGCACATCTAAGAAATGAATATACATCAATGCTACTAGAGGAACTTATGGATTTTTTTGTGCAGAGTTGATTAACAAATAAGCTGCATTCCGACATGAAAACTAGGACCAGACGAGAAGCCTTAAAACCGAAAATAGGCACCAAAATTATGTACACTAACAAAAATATAATATTAATAAATTTTGGAAGAACTTTATAAATTTAATTGATAATGGGATGGGATGTTTTATTTAAATATTAAAAAACCCTAACTATAAGGCCTTTTTTATTTTCAACTTTGATCAAATGCAATAATGTGAACAATTCGGCTTATACATCCATGAACAATTTTATGGCTTCTTGCAATACGTTGTTTCTGAGAAGATTTACTGCTAGATTTCAATAAGCTCATTGTTCAAATTTTATTTGTTTTGCATTTTGCTTTTTTGACACTTTTTTAAATAATTTGGAAAGCTGAGCGCCTGTCATATAATAAAAAGTACAATATAAAGCATTTATAACAGAAATAGTCATATAAAGGTTGCTATATCATTTAAAATAAGCTTCAAATATACAATAACAAAAAACAATACTAAACATAGCAGAAATATGGAAAGATAAAATAAATTGGAAATGTGTTTGAAGTGGCCGATTAAAAATCAATTAAAAACTAAAAATATATATATTGGATACGCTTTTTTTGAGAACAAATTATGTGTGTACACCAGAGCTGTCGATATATTACCGCCCAAAAGATGAATTTTAAATAATTAAAATTATAATTCTTTGGCCACTCCAAACCTGAAAAGATTGAAAGAGTAAGCCAGACAACAATCGTCGAGTTAAGGTACGGCTGCGAACGAGAAGAACTGAGCGTGACCCTTAGTTTAAATAATCGCAAAATAAATAGCAATATAAAAACAATTATAAAAACATAAAATGCCAAAATATAATTTTTGCTTCTCAATATCTTAAATTAAACTAATTCTTCAGATTAACACAAAATATCCATTAATAAAAACTGAACAAAGTGAACTATTTTTTGATCCTTGCTATAAAGGTTTTTAGATTATTAATAAGATTAAAAGTATTTTTATAAACAAGTATCTGAATTAAAATAAAATTCCACGATCTAAATAATAAATCAATTTCAAAAAAGGATGCAAAAAAACCCAATCGCGATATTTTTGCAAATATTTAAACACAAATAAACAGAACAAGGAACAAAATTTAGGCCATCAAAAATAATGCAAATACAAACGGATTAAAAAAGTTAAAAATTTTTAAATTAATTATCATCACTTATCTTTCACTATTATATATTAAATTCATTTGTACACAAAGGTAATATTATAATTTCAAGCAGGGTCAGCGTCCATGGTTACCCCACATTTGCGGCGCAGACATTTGCGGCCCAGACTTTGTGGTCCAGAGATTTGCGGTCTGCTAGAAATCAGACATTTGCGGTCCGACATTTGCGGCCTCAGCCAAAATAGGACATTTGCGGCCGGCATTTCGCCAAAATTCAAAAACATTAATTAGTAAGTCCATATTTGTTTTCACTTTATGTCTAAGTAAAGCTCTCTTCTTTTCGATTAGTATCATTATCGTAACGCAAAATCAAGCTTTAACAAAGTTTCTTGCGTTTTTCACTTGCACCTCTAGTCGGCAAGCTTGTAAGACCTGATTCTGTTTTTTAGTATTCCTTTTCCAATTTTAGTGCGGTGATAAATCTTTTTAAATTATTTGAAATACTTAAATGCCATCCCTCATTGCATTATTAGTCCTATGTAGGTTTAAAATAGTTATGGGGCATGAAATTCCTTCACATTATGGCCGCAAAAGTCTGGGCCGCAAATGTCTACGCCGCAAAAGAAAATATTTTGGATCTTTTACGGGTAAAGACTTATGTCGCATATTTTACATACATAATTAAAAAATTTGCCTATGTCTCGAGCTGATCCCAAGTGAAAAGTTCCTTGTGTGTAATCGAGACAATGTAGCTGAAAGCAACTTTTTTAGCCTGAATAAAATTAATTATGATTACGTTCCTAATATCTTTTATTTTAATGTTTTATTTTGGATATTAATAAAAATTTTTTTTAATGTTTGACAATCTTTATATAATCATATTTTATTCTTCAAATTATGTTGATGATTTTTGATTGTTTTTTGATTAAATAATTTTGTAATCAAGGGAATCTTTATTTGACAAGTTGGAACATAAATTCACCATTAAAACATCTCTCACTATTCTTTTGATTATCCGAATTGTCATTTCAATGATTGGGACAAAAACATTTTTCCGATTCGACAATGAAGTTATCTTCAACTCCGTCGTAATTAGGGCCACTATATGAAAAGTTCCTGCAATTAGAAACAGTCTATCTCTGCTTGAATACATGAATATCATTTCATAGTGCCAATTTTAGATAAACTTTAATTTTGCTCTTTTTGATTTTTATAAAATTATATTGTTTTGGCAATGTGTATTGCATGTTTATATTTTTTATATTTTTAATTATAATATTTGAAGGTTATACAATTGTTTATTTAACAATTAAATTAATGACAAAAAATAGATTGATGCTAAAATTGTCATGAACAGGTTGAGTAACATTAATAAGCAATATCATTTTTGTTTTTATTAATTTTCAATAATTGAGTAACTTTTTTTGTTTATTCATTGAAACGTTTTTAATGATTTTATATTTTTTATAATAACAAAAATATTTATTGAGTGACGAAGTATTTAAATTTCTCTATTTCTTATTTTTTCAAACGATCTTTTTTTATTTTTATTAGTAAATTGGTCTGACAGAGTTGATAGGCGCCGCAAAAAAATGTTATGCCGAATCTTACGATTTTTAAAGACCACCGACCACAAAAAACTTTAGCGTGTATACTTAAAACAAAAAATTAATATCAATAAATAGCTAACCTTGTTTATAAACCAGTCGAGATTTAAATACTATATAATATTTTCAAAAAATTTGTAAAAAAAAGCAAAAAAAAATAAACTGAAAATGTATGCCAAAGGGCGAATTCCCCTTTTTCACATCAGGGATTCTCGACATACCTAAATTAATAAGGGATCTTATAATTATTTTATATTTACGATTTCAATTACAAAAAAAAAATTTACTTTGTTCTGAGATATTATAAAAATAAATCATATTTATGAATTCCAATTATGCCAATTTAAAAAAACTCTAATTACAAATAAGTTATAATGGTCAATGCTCAAAAATGTAAATTAAAGTTTACGAATTATTTTAGCTCAAAGTTTTCTTAAATGAAATGTATCACCACTAACCAAATTTTCGAAATTGTAGCTGGACAGATGAATTGCGTAGGAGACACCTCCTTCGTTATTTATTATACATATATCTTGGATGATTCATAAAAAAAGTATAAGTGGTCTAAGAATTAAAAGACAGAAGTCCGGTACAAATGAAAATAAATTTATTATTGAAGTCTTACAACTTTTTCATTATAATTTAATATTACGTATTTCATATATTTAATTTATACATTCAAATTTTATTTTTAAGGATGTTGTAAATTTAAAAAGTCTAATTGTTTCAGGTTTTAATTATTTGTTGATGCATATTTTTGTTATTTATGCGACGTTACATCCCCAACTCAGATTTCCCTATACCATTGCCAGTCGCATGGCTATTCACATTTCATTTTTACTTTTCGCATGCATTTGTATACGAACTTTATTAGGTTTTTACTTTGTGATTAGTCTTTTCGTTTCATATTCTTCATTATTTTATTAGTTGTGCGATGGATTTTATGCATTTCATTTTCACATTTTTTCTAGACCTCGACACAGAATTTCTGAGACAATTACTAAAACGATTAAATATTTTATTTATAAAATCTATTTTGAGATTTATTTTACTCAATTAGAGAAAAGCTCACAATTAACGATTCATAAAAATGATATAATTAACATAAATAGTTAAATATTTATTTAATGAAACGTTTATAAAATTGTTGATAGGACTCGATCTCAGGAAGAAACTGAACTCCGGGTGAGTAATATATATGTTTGAATTAATTATCGACCGCATCCGCCCGTCCCGTATCCGCCGTGCTTTTTATTTTTGATAATTGTCATTTATTTTTAACATCTTTTGTCCTTTAATAGTTTATAATTGTTTATTATCAATATCAATTTTTGGTTCGCAGTAAATTAATTAACATTTTATTTGACATAAAACTTCATCGCCGCTCTTTTCGATAGCAAAAATTAAAAAAATTATAAACAATTTTGCAAAAAAAAACATCAAAATTGGGGGGTAATATTATTTCAAATCAATTTTATTATAGACTTTTTTATTTATCGATTGTCTTGTACTTTTTTGTATAAATTGTTTTTATATGTGCTGAATTTTATTATTAAATTAAATCTATTATTTCAAGAGATGGTTTCCATGCTGAAGTCCGTAGATCCACTGTTCAAAAAATGATGAACATTTAAATTACAAAAATTATTATTTAATAATTTTTATTAATGTTATTCGACGTGCAAGTCTGTGGAATGATTTCCGAGCGAGTTAAGTTGTCGTTGCGCATGCGTGCTTTGGGTGCAGCTCTCGTTTTGCTTTGTTGCGTCTATAATTATTGTTACTAGACATGTAAGTGGTGCACAATTTGCATTAGATTTTCATTTTAATACATTATCATGGTAAGCTTTTGTGTTAAATATTCATTAAATATATGATGGTTGCCAGCAAAGGCCCGTAATTTATTTGTTTATAAAAAATTTAAATTACCTTATATTTGTTTAATTAATATGATTAATTGTTTTTCTTTAAGCTTGGTTTCTTAGTTATTTAATATATTCAAATGACGCTTCTAAGTTGCATATTACAATTGCTACTTATTCATGAACGATACCAAAATTGAAGTATTTCCAGAATAAATAAATAAGTTTTAATATTTAATATTATAATGATAAATTCTATTAAATTAAGTTGCTCAGCTTTGTATCATATTAGTTGTATCTAAAATTTGTAAGTTATAGAATTTTGAAATTAATTTTATATATTTAAACATTTTTTTTGATTAATGTTATTATTCTTTTGAAATTTCTTATCTCAATGTTTTTATTAATAAATTAAGTTTCGATGCTAAGTTGGTAAAATAATTAATTTTATTTTATCAAAATTTTTTTATTTCATTGTAATTATTAAAAGAAATAACTTAGAAGTTATTTTATCGATTAAACAAAAAATTTTTCAGCTGAATTATTTCTCTAATTTTTGATATGTTTGTGATCAGATTGGTGTGCTGTAACAATTGATTTTGCGATGTGTGTGACTCCCATCTCATTAGGATATGGAAACGCGAATGGAAATTATTTTTTAAATGATTTGCTTTCAATGTAAATGATTGCTTAACAAAAGCAAAAGTTTGCTAATCGATTTTTGATCCCTATTTTTAAATAAAATTTTCATGGTGTGATTGAGGTATTCTCTGGATTTTTTTGTTTTATTATATTTTCGTGAATATTTTATTTGTTTTTTATTTTGGTACATTATTACATACTTTCTATTTTTTAATTTAAAAAATGCTGCTTTTATATTATATTTCGTTTGAATACAGATAATATTAAACCAAATTTGACTAAAAGAATATTTGAAAACAACAGGCGAGAAGCAATGAACGCTAATGATTAATAAATTTATTAAATATATTCATGATATAAAGTTAAATAAGGGTATACATTTGGGAGGAACACTAAATCTCGTTTATTTTATGTTAAACGAAAAGTGTCTTAAAAGTGAATGCTTTCCCATCAGCCAATAATTGATTTTACATGGCGGGGGGGGGGCGAGCACAACGACAGCACCTTCTTCAATCATTCATTCATTTTTGTTCAACTAATCAATTTTGCCTTTTAATGACAAATTGAGTTGGGGATTTATAGACGCTAAAATTTGGAACTATTAATATTTTTTCTTTATTCATTTTGTTTAAAAAAACATCGAAAATGCCAATATTTAAGTGCTAAATCCCTAATGAGATATTTAGAGCTGAAATTGTAACACATTTTCTWKAATTCAAATTTCATTAAAATTCATTCTTTCGGGATATGTTGGTATTGTGATCAATCATATAGCTAATTGATCTAATTTTTTTAATATTGTTTCTTATGATATTTTTTTTCTTTAAGCTAGCTTTTTGAAGTGTACATGGTAACGTTGCACATAACTTTAAATAATATCAAAAAAAACTTATAAATAATATGAAACAAGCCTAAAATATAATTACATACTAAATATCGCTACTGATGATAAAAAGTTTAATATGGCATAAATTCTTCTTTTGTTTTAAAAACTTTATATACATAATAATTTATAAATCCTAATTAAACTATCTAATATCATTTTGTAAAATTAAAAATTAAGATTTACGTCACCAAAGAAAAGTACTTTATAGTTAAAAACAAAAACAATGTTCAATGTTCAAGTTCGCGGTTTGTATTAAACTGTACTAGTTAAATTATTGAAAATGACAACTCTATATAAGATGTCAGCTATGCAACAGAAGAACTTATGTTAAACCAGAGGGTTAATTTTTTTAACGCAAAAATTTGAAATAAAATAGATATAAAAGCCTTATAATAAAAACATAAAATTTGCAAAATCATTAAATGTCATTGGAAATAAAATAATTACAGTGTTAGAAGTAAAATAAAAATAACAAATAAAAGAATAATGTGTAACAAACCTAAAAAATGAAAAAAACGCAACACCAAATATATTTATTAAAAGGTAATAAATTGGCATTAAAATTAATATTAGCAAAACATTCAATGTAAATAAAAAAATTGACATTATGATAAAGAAAATACAAAAATATGGTCAAAATAAAAATAAGAGAGAATCACTTATAACCAGACCAGCACTGCGCAATTCAAAGAGACTCTTACATCGTTCAAGGATTGACCGAATATACGTCGAAATCTTTGCGATAAAAAGGTTGTAAATGAAGCATAATTTTACTTCTAGTTTAAACATCGTACAAATATTGGATTTGTAACCGTTTTTGAGAATGGGTCTTTGATATGTTTAACTTATGCCGGCGTCGTGCAGCAGCTCTATGGAAGAGGTAAATGGGCTGAAATTAGAGAATAAAAGTATTAATTGTTAAATATTGCATTATAACGTAAAGACTCCCCTCATTAATTGGCCCGAGGCGCGCAGAACCAAATCATCTTCGCCGTGAAACTTTGGCTATTTATTTCATGATGGATGTTAGACTGTTAATTCTTTGTTAATTCTTAAACTATAACGTTTTTCAAAAAAAAATTCATCATTATTCATCAGTAAATTTATATATATAGATATTTAAATAAATGAATTATAATTGGAATATTTGTTTGTTTTTAGTAAGATGGTTATCCTTCGTCGGAGTATTTTATTGCGGTTGGAGTAAGACTGTCGTTTTAGTTAATAGACGAGTTTGAGAGCCAAAAAATTTAAAAAAAATCATTATTTAGAACAATAAATATAATGTTTATTGTAAAATGTTAACTTTTTTTCTTTCGATTACACAACATATTTTAATATTTGGTGTCAACATTATAGATAACGCAAATTATTGCGCCAGTTCGTTGATTATAATCAAATCTTTACGTTTTAAATAGATGAAATTTGGTATTTCAAAAATTGCTGTATTTAAAATTCATAAGGGCAATCAATGGCAAACCCCCTTTTATATATTCGAACCAAAATAAAATATTAGGGAATTTGTAGATTTATTAAAATGTAGCAAATAATTCTTGTGTTTTATTTTTTTAAAATTAGTAGAAGTTGTTATAAACGCTTCAGAAATATAGTAATTCGTTTTTAATTGCCTTACGAATTGTTTAATTAGGTAGTATATTAATTTTTGCATTGTAAATGCTTATTTAAGCATTAATTGTTCATTTAAACTGTAATAATATATTATTAATAAGATGACCGACCATATTTAATCAGTTTAATTTTAATCTATTTTTACGATCATTTTATTAATAATATCTTGAAGGATTTATTTTGGATTTTTTTCGTTTTTTCCAAATTTTTAAAAATATTTTTTTTTTAAATACAACTTCTAGCGTTTATTTTTAAAACCTTTACTAATCATCTTTGAAAAATAATATATTTAATCCGTTTAATTTGGTTTTTCTAGAATTTAGATTTTCATTTTACACAATAATAATATTTATATTAATTATAAAATAAAGTTGACAGTTTAAGGCTTTTTATATTTATTCAATTATTGAATAAAATATAGCAAAATTAATATTATTTGTTTTTAGTGATCAATAACGATATCTAATAATGACAAATTTATTATAATTTTTGCTTTATTTTTGGGTTTGCATTTACTCATTAACGCTTTTGCTTTATGTATATTATTTGCAAATATTTCGTCTTGCATTGCAACTTAAAAAACCCAATAAAAATTAAAAACACAAAAAAATATAATTGAAAGTTTAAATATTTTCATGATATCGAAAGAAATTATTGAAAGTAGCAACACTTACTGTTATTTACTTTGTGATGTTAGCTTGATGGGCATTATCATTTACAAAGTGTTTTATATTAATCAATATCAGGAAAAGATTATTTTTTCTATTCAATTGTTATCCCGGGGAAACAAGCAGGCATTCGATTTAAGGTTAAGTCAGTTGGCTTGAAGTTTCAGTAGCATGTTAATATTTATGTAGTGATTAATTGATTTTAATTTAATTTTAATTGATAGGTACATTATTTTCAAAATGTGAATGAATTAAATTATGTAAAGAGTTTATTTTTGGTTCAAATTAATAAGATGGTTGAATATTCCTTTTATATTTTGTAACAATTATTTGTTTAATCTTTCTAAGTAAGAAATTTTGTACGAACTTTATATTTTCAAAAATGTTATCACAAGATCTTTTTTTTTGTGCTTATTTTGAAGATTTTTATTATAATTGTAGATTGACGCGTGTGATTTGTTCGTATCCAGATTGGAAGTCGATAAAGAGTATTTAAGCCAATTAAGACATTTTTGTTAATAGACTTGTTATGATTCAATTGATTTTTCCGTACATCAAGCCTACATATGCTTTAACGGTAAACATTTAGATTACATTTATATAATAATTGAAATAATAAGTTTCAAATCAAAATATTGTTTGGTTTTATTCTTTTCAGCAGCTAAGATAAATGTAAATGGTACTTACCACCCCATTTAAAAGTCYTTGAAAAGGCATCTCTTGTAACAGATGTCACTGATAAGATGCAGCATGAAATGCACAAAAACCTGCACCGTCTTATTTTTATTAAACATTGTTTATCACAAAATAAATTGTTAAAAATAATATTTAATTCGAGCTAGAAATAAAATCTTTACCATTTATTTAATGATAAATTTGTATATTATTTCGATTTTATATAAATGGTTATAGCCTTTTTGTTATGTCTGCAACAGATTATAACGATTTAAGCAACTCAATACAAGTAAATATTGATGTTTTTTCAATATTTAATATTGCTTTGTAAGTTAAAATTTTTTAATTAATGAAACTTTATTACAAAAATAGACATTATGCGCTTTACTCTCCTCACTCTTTCTTCAAAAGTTCGTTTATTTATTTTATATTTAGATTATTTTATATTAATCTATTGTTTTAAATTTACTCATTTATTTTTAGTTAGCGTTGGTTATTTATTGTTTAACATTTTTTATTTTTAAACATAGAATTTTGGATTGATGAATATATGACATCATTTTGGTTAATATTAACCTTTTAAGGATTTTAAATGTTTGTTTTTASCAAAGCCATTTGTTAAGGATTACTATTTTCATAACAAAAATGAAAATAACCGCCAGTCCTTCCGAAAACGTACCGTTGTTGGCCACCATCACTGACATACCATTTCACCCAACACTAAAATATAAACTCATAGAAAGGTTTTTGTTTATTTTAAATTACACACATATTCAAAATGATTAATACTTTTTGCGTTATTTTAAATTGAATAATGGCAATGATTATTTTTTAAGTTATAACAAGAATATTAATTGTACGTTTTATAACCTTCTAATTACGCGTGCCAAACTTTTTGTTAGAATTTATTCTTAAACTTTATTGTTCAATGAATAAAGTAAATATTTTAATTCTAAAAAGCTTTCATTTCAAAAAATTAATATTATAGGTGATATTTTAAATAAATATTTCAATCAAATTAGTACGTAAAAAATCATATCAACACAATTCGGTCCGGCGTCTAAACTTATTTAACCGATATATATTAACAAGAG
>MEIZ01000130.1:53884-66187 GCA_001723225.1 Globodera ellingtonae | reverse complement strand
AAAAAACATAATGATCTGCTTTATTTAAAAGTTATTGACAAGATTCCCAAAAAAGCTATGCGGCGGTGAGACAGGATAAATTAACGATTAATATTAAAAACCAAAAAATGCTAAACGAAATGAAATAAAGAAAAGGAAAAATAAATTAAATTTTGGAAAAGGTTATAAAAAGAATAAAATGTTATGAAAATAAAATTTAGGAAAAACAAAACCTGCTGCTTGAGCAACTGCAAAAAGCTGGGCACCTACAAAATCGACAGCTGACTCCAAACGAAGTACGCACGCACACGAAAATGCAAGTTAATTCTATATAAATGTAAAACTTAAGGCTATTGCAAAATTAAAATTACTTAATAAGATCAAATGGAAAATTCAACCGCATTATAAAAAAAAAGTTGAACCTGATCGGTTCTTCCATAAAATTTTATTAATGTATAAAAATTATATATAAGCGATGGTGATTTATGTAAATATTAACTTATAATAAACAAAATTTCAAAAAATAAACAAATAATAATAGTTTCAACAAGTAAAAAAAGATACATTATTTAGCCAAGATTTATTTTCTAAATTGGAACCTTACTTATTAAATTTCACTCAAATAAATTACAACAGAGTATAAATTAAACATTATTTTATTCAAATAAAAAATTCACAGAATAGTTAAATGTTATATTTTTATGCGGGAATGAATAAATTTTTATTATTTATTTAACAAACAGAGTTGTGAAGTGCATAWAAACATTAAATAAATTAGAAACCGAGAATTTGTGCATAAGTTCGTTGAAGCCAGATATAATAAATAAAAGGTATACGTTAACGATAATAATAATAAAAAGAATATTCAAAAAAAATTAACATTTCATTGTAATCTAAAKTACCAATATTTATTTTTTTTAAGACAAAGTAAATCATTATGTATCTAAATTAAATTATAATAAAAATAAACCTTAAAAGGGATTTTTAAAATATTTAATAAAAATAAATTTAAACCAAACTTCTCATCAAGTAAAAATGCGAAAATTTTAAAATATTTTTCAATCCAAAAAGTTGAATTACCCAATCATAAAAGTTTTGTAAATTAAATTAACAYTTTCAGTCTTAATATAATAAATCTATCCAATAAAAAAATATATTTAATTCATTAACAGAATATAAATAATAATACCAAAAAATGCGCAACATCGTAAAACAAAATTTTTCGTTTGTCGTCGATCTTTGCCATTTGATTTTAATAAATTACCATTTGTTTTCCTAAGGCTAATGAAATTTTTAATTTTTATGCGTAAAAGCATAAATGGTTAAATATTCTTTCTTATTTTAATTTTAAAGGTGCTAAAATAATCATTTTATATACACTATTTGGTTCCTATTCTCCAAAACAAAACTCGACAATACGACTTTAAAATTAACAAAATGAAAGGCAAAAATTTGCTAAAATATAAAGATTTGTCTATAACTGAGTAAATTATTTTAAGATAAGTTTGTGTAAATTTTTAATAAAGTCCGACGATACAAATTTATTAATAATGCATGAAATATTTTTCTGTATGTAATTTTAACAATTTAATTTACGCTTATTATACTAATGAGTATTTATAAAAAAATTGTAAAATTTGAAAGAAAACTAACTGTTAAAAAGGACAAACAATATTGTACCTAACGTGAGGTTCAAAGACGTTGTTGCGCTCCAGGCCATACGACGTCGTGTYCATGCGATACAACGGGTAAACTTTTGCTGTGCTGAACATAAAATTTAATTGCAGTCTAAATTTGAAACGAAAAATTAAAATCTAAATAAAGAAAATTCAAAAAAAGATTATGTATAAAATGCTTTAAGATTAATTTTTTTTCAAACTAAAAAACTCTAAAATTAAAAAAATAAAAACATCATGTAAATAACATTAATCCATAATAAATAAAATTTATGGCTAAAAAACTATGACTGAATCAAGAAAAAAAAATATCTAGAGCGCGCGAAGAATACTTTCTGAATAATCATTAAAAAAATAGTAGTTATTTAAGAAAGGATGATGTTTAAATACAAAGTTAAGTATGTTAATGTGATATATTTATTTCTTCTGTTTTATATCATTTATTGTTTTTTAGGATCACTTTGTTCATATAATTTTAAACATATTTCGATAATTAATTAAATAAAAAAACAAATGGCAGCTATAAATCACTTGGATTTTTTATTTTGATAATTGTAATTTTATAATGTTGTATCATCTCTAGTCAATTTGTTGATGTGATGATCTAGCCAAGTTTGAATAATTTAACTGAATTAGATTTATAGTTAGAAGAATTGAGAAAAAAAGTTAGTTATTGGTCCAAAAAACATAAAGACATATGAAGTTTTCCTCTAGGGTTTGGGGCAAATCTCGTACTTCATTAAAGTTCGTTTTTGACTTTTTAGTTTTTAATAATTTAAATAACACAAATAATGATGTGTTTCATTTTACAAATACATTTATTATATTTTAAAAYATTTGGATAAAAATTTATTATAATATTGGTGTTTAAGTATATTACTATATTACTATTTTAATCAACTAATAACTATAATGACCATTTTTTTTTTGTATTTGTCCAATCACAAATTAAAATTAATTATCATTAAAGCACAGTTACCACGGTTCAGTTAATTTTTTGTTTTTTTATTATTGTTTTTATTTTTGTAATTGATTTTTTTTTGACAGAATAACACTATTATAAGAATCTTTTGTAAATATTCAATGTATTTTTGTTTTTATATAACAACATAATTTGAAAAATTTTGCGAATAATTATTTTCAATTGTAAGTTTATTTAAATAATTTCCGTTTTTTTAATGTCTTTAGGATAATTTGTAATATTTATATCACTATATCTAATTCTGACCTTAATTAATTAATTCCATAAAAATAAACTTTAATATTTTGAGTGTCATAAAACAACGTATATTTTAAATTATCTTTATATTAAAAACTTAAATTAATTTAAAAAAATAGGGTTTATTTCAACTTGAAGCCTTAGTTTTAAATTAGTAAAAATTAAATTTATAAATTGGTATTCGTTTGCTCGATGAATTAACAAAGAAAATTTGTTTATAAACAATCAATTGCATTTTTATGCTTTAATTCATTTGATGATTAATTATTTATTTTTTGAACATGATGAAAATAAATAATCTTTATTTAATATAATATTGATATGTTAAAATATAGTATTTTAACCTTTATATCGCACAAATTTAAAACAAGTTATTTTAAAAATAACAAAAATTAATTTTAATAATTATTTTGTATAAGCCACATGGAAGGATTCGTCCGGAGAAAAGCACGATTTAAGAATATAAACCTCGATTTGAAATGAGCACTTTGATGGGATTCCGAGATTAGCCTAATATTTATAAATATAATGACGCAATTCTATCGGTTTTTAAAATTGTTTAATTATTAATCAATTATTTTTAAAATGTGAAATATTTATGTTAAGATTAGGCGTTTTTATAGAAATTAAATAAATTAGTTTGTTTAAAAATGCTTTTAAAAATTTTAATGGCCTTGGCTTTGAAATTTTTTCTTTTCAAAAATAATATTCATAAATTAATGTTTTTATTCTTAAATTTATTGCATTCTATATGCACAAATATTTTTAGCCAAATTTCACCTGTTCATGTGCGCGTGCCATCAGTTCGTTCGAGGCGTTGCAGTCTATATTCTAATGTTTAAGCCTTTAAAACTATTTATATGTTGAATAATTAACCAGCTCGCTATTATTCTTTTTATTTTTTACGTGTTTGTTATTTTAGCTTTTTGTTAACTAGCTGTGAGCTTTTTTAATCAATTGCTTATCAATTAGTTTGATTCTTTTTATTTATTAGAATAATAATTTATTATAATAGTTGCACTTTCATCTTTAGGGATTTTTAAAGAGATTGATTAATTAGTGAATATTTCGGTTTAAAATATAGATTTTTTAGCATAATTATAGGATAATATATTTTTATCCAAAATTTGTGTATTAATATTGTGTAACACTAATTTTTTTTAAGGGTTATTTAAATTCCGTTCTTAACTTTTGATTTTTAGCGTCTAAAACTTTTTGAGATTTTGACTCCTGCGATATGATTCATATTCCTTTAAACTTGTTTTAAAAGCTCCAAATTAAAAGTGCCTTTGCACGAAATCAATTTTGCTTTTGTACCAAAAACTGTTCTCGAAAGCCAATTTTAATTAACAGTTTGTACGGCATTTTGTTTTATCTTTAAGTTTTTTACTAAGCAAAAAGTTTAATTTTAATTGAAATATGTTTATATTAAACGCAATTATTGACTTATAGCTAAACACGATATCGAACGGGTTTAATAATCGCTTCAGAGTCCATGAGCGAAAAAAACGCACTGGTTGTTTGATATTTATAATTATAGCCGATAAATTGTCTTGGAGCAAGGTTAATTTTTTAACTTGCTTTTATTGCGTTGTCATTGTCATATTATTGTTTATATCATTACATTGTTAATTATATGTGCATTTAAAAATGAAATTGCTTTTCAGCAAGTGGATCATTTACTAAATTAATTGGGATTTTAAAATATGTGAAAGTTGTTAAAAAGATAAGCTTTGGAAAAATATTTGCAATTATAACATTTTCGAATGTAATCAAATTCATTGATTCATTTAAAGCCTATCAAACAAACTAAATCAAGATAAAAAATGAAATTTATAATAAATTAGCAAACCTCACATTACAAGATAATAAAATAATAATCTTATGCCTTTAGTCATTAAAAATTTGAGACAATGTTTAATAACTTGATAATTAAATTTAATTAACTAGGTTAAACAAGTATGGCAGTAACCTGGCTACGCACGACAAAAATATACAAAAAAGAATATTAAAATAGCGTTAAATAATATAAATCTATAAACAAGAGATAATGTGGCAAACAAATAACATAAAATTAAACGAGTAAACCAAGACTCAAGGCAATCTGCTCTTTAAAGGATATACAATTTACAAATACTAAATAATTTCTGCGAAACAAACTTATTTCATAATGCTTCTAAGGTTATAATTGTTTTCAGAAATACGCAGAATTAGATAAAATATATTACATATAAACTTTAATTCAACGAAATTGAATATTAAAAATATTTAACATTTATTAAATAATTATAAATTTTATTTGAATTYTTTTTCATAAGCCCTATGAGTATAATGGATGCTTAGCCATTATAAATTAATTTGTTTTAATAAAAAGCCGAATTCAATAAACTAAAAGACAAAATTAAAACAATACAAAGATTATAAAGTGTTATAAGGATTTTTAATTTTTTAAAAATCTATGTTCAAAATCTAAAAAACTTTGTAAAAATAAAAGCATTTAAAATAAAAATTAAAATTAAAACCCAACTTTTACAACAAGATAGGTACTACAGTAAATAAAAATGGATTACTAGTGATAAAAAGTCGCAATTTTTCACTAGGGTTTTTATTGGTTTTACAATAAATATTTTATAAATTTTAAATGTAGATTAAATACAAAAAAAAAGATTATTATCTCAATTCTATTTGATTTGTTTGTAAAGTTGAATAATACCCGAATTTGGCGCGACGTTGAGAGCTAAACTCAAATTTATTTTAATGAATTGATTATAAAGATTATAAATTAAAGTTAAAAAACAAATTGTTGTTCACAAGATTCAGGATCGAAACTGGAAGAAGTATTTCCAGAGGCGCAACCAATTCCTTCAAAGAATAAATTCTGAAATCAAGTTTTTTAAGAAATTCCATGCAACAAAAAAAGAAAGAAACACCTACTTGTGACGAACCGCGAACTCGGACTTTGACAAGTCTTCGCCAAATAAGCAACCACAAAAAATCATATTTAAATATTAAAATTAAATTAAATGAAAAATTATATAACAAAAGTTTATGCCTTTTAAAATATTAGTTCCGACGTAACATTCTGATAAAAGTCAAAAATAAAAATAAAACAATAAAAAATTACAAGCATAAGAAATTTATTTTAAATAACTTAATATCATAAAAATGAAAAATTAATTATTAAAAATTGACTAAAACTTGTTATTAGATCTACTAGTTAAACTATCGTTTGAGTACCAAGGATTTCGCATAATTGTTATTTCAGATTAAGGGGCGCAGGGCGCATTTATAATTAGAAATGATACAACAGAATAAAAAAATTTTAAAAAATTACAATAAAACAACTAAATATGTCTCAATAAATAAATAAAGATTTGTGACATTAAACATAAAATTTTCACGTACTAATGAAAGTAAGAAATGTGGTGAAAGATTTCTTGTATTGCAGAGTACTAAAGATTAACAAAGGTTCCTATAAAAGTTACATTTTTTAAACGTTAAATTAAATCAAATTCGTATTGTTTGTTAAATTATACTATTTCACTAATAATATAAATATTTTAAAAGAAAATTTAGCGATACCTTTAATATAATTATTTTTTATTCATTYCAATATAATTCACGAGTTGGCTAGAAACCMGAGATCCCACTGTCAAAAAATTATGTACATTTGCAATTAGAATTATTATTTATTTTATTAAGGTTATTCGACATGCAAGGCTGTGGACTTGGTGTAGCGAGATTAGGTGCCGTTGCGCATGTGTACTTTTTTTGGGTGCAGCCTCGTTTTGCTTTTTTGACTTCTAATAATTATTGTTACTAAACATAAATGGTGCACAATTTGCATTAATTTTCATTTTAATACATTATCATGGTAAGCTTTTGTGTTAAATATTTAAAAAATATTGGTTGGTTGCCAGCAAAGGCCCGTAATTTATTGTTTTATAAAAAAATTTAATTACTTTATATTTGGTTTAATTATTATGATTAATTATTCTTCTTTAAGCTTGGCTTCTTAGTTATTTAATATATTCAAATGACGCTTCTAGGTTGCATCTTACAATTGCTGGTTATTCATGAACGATAGCTTTCTAAAATTTGTACCTTTCCAGAATAAATAAATGAGAGTTTTCTGGTTTTTTAGAGAAAAACCAGAAAAAACCAGAAATTCTAAGTTAAAATTTTTATATACAACACCATTTACAAATAGTCATTTTGCAAAATTTCTTGGGCCAATTTTCTTAGCAAATTGTCATCAAAAATCAAAAAAAATTTCCCGGCGGCGCCTATCGGCACCGCCGAACCCCGCCCATTTCTAAAAAACTTCAAAAAAAGTGTCGATTTTTTTAAATTTTGGTTGAAAATTTGTTAACAAATCAAGTCAAAAATTCAAAATTTTCTCGGCGGCGCCTATCGGCACCGTCGACCCACCCGCACCCCCAAAAGAAGCAGAATTCGCAAAAAATTTGCATTTTTGAAAAATTTAAAAATAGACTAAATTTTTAGAAATTTTTCTACCAAAATGTTAAAAATTCTAAAACTTTTAGCTTAATTGTTTATACAACTTTACATCCAAATAATGCATCTACAATATTAATCAAATATCTTACAAAAATAGTGTATTATTCCACTTTAAGTTATTTGTTTGGGTTAGACTCGTCAAAAGGGTTAACCTTCTTTTCCATTTAATACGTTAGAAGCGGGAAAGTAAAACCTTAAATCAAAGAATTTTTAAAGAATTTGCATCAAATTATTGAGCGGACACCGTTCGCCGGCTTCGTTTCCGGTCGAAGTACAGTAACCCTGCCAATGTGGCCGATACGGTGTCGCTGGAACAGTTTCGCGTACAGTAGACGGCAATCCTCGCGTATGGTTTTGTTCAGCGCCAAATAAATTACCGGAGGAAACCCTTTTGGGATTATTTGAATGAATTTTATGCAACGAATAAAGCGATTACCATGAACATGTAACCTGAAAGTTAAAATATATAAAAAAAGATTGGGATTTCTATCTTTTATGGTAAAAAAATTCTTTCGTTATTTTATATAACATTCGAATTGTACGAAAAAATCAAAGGTCGTAATTGTTTCTAAGCCGAGATATGGTTGATTTTTTGACACTCTCTTCAACTCTCTCGCCAGACGATTCGAATGTTAATAAAATGTGAGAAAAAATTGACCAAGCAAATTCGGCAAAAGTGATCATCCATTGGTGGGCTTCGATGCTTTGTATATAAACGTAAAGAGAGCCGGCAAAAGTGTTGATCAAGGAGACCAAAAACACTTGGGTAAAGATCTAAACCAAGCGAAATATTTACAAAGTGATCAAGTTCTGTTTAAAAGTGATTTAAAAAATGACCCGAATTTGCACTGCGCCCATTTCGGAGACGACAACGCCAAACTGTCGGCGGTTCTTTCGAAGGTCGTAAAAAKGTWTGGCAGCAAATATCAGATAAATAAGCGGGCTCAAAAATGCCACGACAGTGTTATGTGCTCTGTGCAGCCAGTGTTCGTACTTAATTTTGGAAATTTAAATAAATTTAATCAAAAAATTTATTTTGTTTAAATCTATTATCATTTTAAAGAACCTTTGCGTCTATTTAATAAATTATTTAAACGAAAAAGAATTCTTTGTTCTGATCACCTCGTGTTATCACCGGTGCGATGAAAACTGAACTTTTTTGGAAAAATTTGCTAAGAAAAATGCAATAAAAAACCAAAAAAAAAACACACCCCTAAAATCGAACTTTAAAAAAATTTCTGTTCTGTTTTTCTGATTTACCAGAATTTCTGGTCGTTTTTTTTCTAAAAGTACCAAATTAACATAAACTATAAATAATTAATTTACTTTTACAAATATGCTTTAGTCGAGAAAATAAAAGTAAACTACTTGTTTGCAAAAATCATCGTGTTAAAAGTGGAGTAGTAAGACAATACTCATACGGAAGTCCGACCTCACAGAACTTTGGTCAACCAGAAGGCCATAATATTCTCATAATGACCAAGACTTATAGTCAAAGTGAAAGAAATTAAAAAAAAAACAACGCACTGACAAAACTAAATAAAAGATCCAGCTCTTATGACTACAATTCATAGCGAGAATTGAAAAGTCGAATATGAAAACAAATCAAATAACTCAAAGTGGTGTTAAAAATTTTCAATTGGATATATGGATATTTGAGCTAAAACAAAATTTTGTCTAAAAGGGCTATTTAACACTTTTTATTTAAAATTATATTTAATTAATATTATGTGATCGACTAAACAATAAGACTTTAAATGCACAATTCAACAACCAAACCAAGTCTAYAGCATTGATAGATTATAAATGTTCGTTTAAAAAATAATGAAAAAGCCATTGCTAATTAAAAATTTGTAATATTTAACTGAAATATTCTAAAAAACAGTACATTTTAACTCTATTTTGAATTATTCTTAGCTTCAAGCAAAAGTTAAGTAAAATTTTTAAACTTTATTTTATACATCTTAAGTTAAACAAGCTTAATTTATTTTAATGAAAATGTATGCGTAATCTTCAATTAGATATTTATAATAAAATATTATAATTCTCCTATAATAAAAATAGTTTAACTGCATAAAGAATTGATCGTTTAAATTTACGTTTATGCTAAAGAGAAATATAATATTTAACAAAAATATAAAGAAAGTGTCCAACCTTAATTATTCATCGTTCAAAAAAAACTTTAAAAATGAAGCTTCGAATATTTAATTTTTCAAAAAACTCTAAACTGCAATTTTGCGTCTTTATGAAATAAACAAAATAAACAATTATATAAATAATAATTTTTTAAATACCAATAACAAAAGAGGCAAACTACATATTTGCGGTGTGATTTTTATTTCTCTGCGAGGAAGAGAGAGAACAACTTACTCTGGGGTAAAAGTGAGTCTGCGATAATAATTTTGTGAAATAAATATTAAAAAAATATAGTATATTTTATTTTAAATCCAAAAAATGCTTCAATGTAAATTAAAAAAAGATTCAATTAAATTTCTATCAACCATATTCGGCCATGCCAAAAAMGACCATTAATTAATGAAAGGTAATTATAATTTAATACATCAAACAGCTCTAAAGATAAATCATCATTAGATCTCAGTCAGTAGACTGTAAATTTATTAAAATAAAAAAGTGAAAATCTTAATTTAATAAACTAAAACATTTTAAAGTTAAAAATATGGACAATACAAAAATTGTAAGAACAAAAAAATGGCAAAAACGCAAATGAAAAGCTTAAATTTGAAAAATTTTTACCAATAAATAATGGTCATTGAAATCACTACTGTAAAAGACGAATTGTTAATTTGATTGTACGGTAAACTTGGCCACTGTGAAATTTTACAACGAACAAGTCAATTTTAAATACTGCTAAAATTTAAAATTTAATTTCCTTCCAAATCTGTAGGGATACGAAAAGTGTCCGTCCTAAAGTCCGATCACTTTACGATCATGAGGATAGATATTAAAATGGCTTTAAACAAAATTATAAAAAATTTGCAACATAACAAAATTATATTTTGAAATAAAACGAAATGAATCAACGAATTGGTGAATTGGCAAGAATAAAATTCCTCGCTACTTTACTGACATCGGGTCCGAGAGTCTACGACTGGCGTTCCAAAATGCCGAGCTCATTTAAAACTAATTATTTGTATTTAAAGCCAAATTTGATAATATTCAAAAAAAATACTCAACAAATTRTGAAATAAATTGCACAAATAATTAAAAATAAACCAGTTTCAAACATTTTTATTGCATAAGAAAAAATAGTAAATAAATAATTTTAATTTTTAAAAAATWGTATGAATTTATACTGGTTAAATTTTTTGCCTAAGGTACACTCGCATAGATTAATATTTAAAATTTCATTAATTGCATGCAAAATATTATTTAAATAAAAAAAGATTCAATTTCTATATTATCACGGAATTTCTAAACTTATACAAAGTCTAGGAATATTAATTTTAATTTTTAAATTTGTACATTAAAATCATTGTATTTGAATAAATGTTATAAAGAAAAACGGTAAAATTTGCAAAGCAATAATGCACCAGCATCACAATTCGAAAACGAATCAACTTCAATATTTTTAAATAATGTTAATTGATAAGTGATCAAAGAAACTGTTGACCCTGATAGCCACGTATTGGTCATAATGATCTTATAAATGTACTTTCTTCAAGACCAGATTTGGATAAAGTCAATGGAATTAAATAAATGTTTGTTAGAGCTATAAACAATAAAATGACACAAGTTGAGAACAAAAAATGCCTTTTATTTTTTTAACGAATTCGCATATGTAAAATTTTAAAATCAAATAATCAAAACAAACACTTTAATTTTGGCGGCACGGAACAAGCTTAAGAGGGCCCTGGTGTGAAGAGAACCGGTGAAGCGCGCGTCATCGATGCCGTGCAAAAAGAGCATGTGATGAGAAAAGCTATGAATTAAAAAAATAATATTTAAACAACATATCGAAATCGAATATATTTAATATAAAAGTGTTTATTTAATTCTTTATACAAATGGACGTAATTTAACAAAACATAATCAAACATTTATAATTCAAAAATACCAGAATCCCGCTAAAAATCGCTACTTAAAAAATACGGAACAAATAAATAAAAATAAATAAATAATAATAAAAATATTTTAAAATAAATAAAACCAGGAAATTATGAAAATTATCTCTGAACTATTCTTTGTTAGCCTTAAACATTAATAAATAATTTTTCGCTATACATATTCAATTAAGCTACTATGTAGAAAGACGACGAGAGAATTTTGAAAAGCAATTGAAATTACAAAAAATTTTTTAAAGAAACTTAAGCAAAAATTTCTTATTTATATACTCATTAATTAAATTGCATGACAAAAAGATTCCTAAAATCTAAAGGAAATAATCACAAGTGTAATTTGCGAGTAAAGCAAGGATAGTCGCTATATTTCAGGGGCAACCTTGGCGAAGCACCTCTAATTCAAATTATTAATTTACATTTCGCAATTTTTTAATCAAAATTATAAAAGGGTAAAATAGCAAATAATTAAATTTTCAATTTGCAATAAAACTATTATTGCTAATTCTAGAAAAGGCGTAAAAATATATCCTAAACCGGCTTTTACGCTCGCGATAAAGGGCATATCATATGCATTTATATTTAAAGATATTAATTTCTGGCAAAGTTACTGTTAAAAATATGGAATTAAATAAAAAATAAAACGCCCTTTTACCGCTTTCGGCTGAGATAGAAGCGTGGATTGAGAAGACACAGAACAAGAGCGGATTCGTCGAATTCTATATATGGTAACAAATTATTAAAAAATGCAGAAGCTAAACTACAATCTTTTCGTAAAACAAAATCRWAAATACAAGAAATGATWRWAAKRTTWKKAAAYSKKAAKARAWAA
>MEIZ01000130.1:41263-53786 GCA_001723225.1 Globodera ellingtonae | reverse complement strand
ATAGTATGCCCAAATAAAACATTAATTAACCGTCTATAATAAATTAAAAAATCTAATTGTTTCACATAACATGAGCTTTTCAACATGTTGATAAAATTTGACTCTAATTCAGGAAGAACTAATTGAATTTAAAATAATATAAAAATGTTCAAATACACAGCAATCCACATATTGTTTATATTTAAATAATATACCAAAAAACACATTTTTCAAAAAATTTATATATACAATGGCGTGGAAGTCCGAGAATCACCGCCTGCCTCGTTGATAAACAAGAACAACATCTAAAGTTGGATTAAATGAAACGAAAAATGAGCCATCCTATAATTTAAAAACTATTATCAATAAAAATTTTTGCTACTATCTCAAATAATGACCCAAATTAATTTACCAATTAAGTATAATTCATTCAAAAGCCTAAAGAATGAATAGTAAAAAGCTGGATTTGTTATAAACAATAAAATTTCTAACAAATAAACTGTAATAATATTTAATAATGTCACGTCTAAATTTTGTTATTATCTAACCTTAAAAGTATCAAATAATTCTAGACACGATTTTTTGCAGAGAACATTGATTGTCTGAATGTGAAAGGCACGTATTTGCTGAAGCTGCGCAAAAACTTGGGGTATTCACGCTGAATTTGTAAATATTTGTAAAAAAATACAACGACGAACCAAAAAAAATATAAAAACATTGTAAACTTTTAATATCTTATTTTTTGATAAAATGACGCTATTATGATTCTCTCTCACATTTTTTAACCAATAAAAAAAATTATCACGCATTCCGATACTCATTGTTGTATACTTCAGATCCATTTAAACATTCAACATGTGTTAAGTCTTTAAATTCTTGGTTTATATAATTTACTTTCTTTTAGCTTAAATAATCAATAATCAGCGAAAACAAATTCCTTCCTTTGTTTATCAAAATACCAAAGCAGATAATTACAAAATAAAGCAATTAAGTTATACAGAGAGCTAAAGTATATAAAAATGTTTTAAAAGAAAAGAATAATTAAAAAGCATAGTACTTACAAATTAGCGTAGATATTGCTATTCATCATCTGAGTCTGGTGGCACTATAAATTAAATCATATTTGATTAATATGATATAATTAAATATTAAAATTTATTCGGAATTGGCATTTGCTTATTTTTCACTAAATTTGTAGGATTGTAGTCATGGTCAAAATATCCGAATTTAAATCGATCGCCATCTCCAGCAAAAGATCAACGTGAGCTTGACAGCGATGCTTTGCAAAATAAATAAAACAGTAAATAAATATCTTTAAATCAAAATAAGGCTTAAAACTATTAAAAAACAAAAAAGCTTATTTATATTAGTTAATAAATAAAGAGTTTTCGATACCTAAATAAATATTTAATAAGTACTTTATTTAATTTAAACACAGTTTAACATAATAATAAATATTAAAGAATATTCTACACAAAATATAAAATTATAAGAGTTGAAAAAAATTGCACAGACGGATTAGATTGTTCATTAATTCTTTTAATTCACGGTATTACTTTTACTACGCAAAAGCTAGCTTTTCAGTGTTCGACGGAATTTCAATTTTTTTTATAAATACGATTTGAAATAAAGTAAATTTAGTTGGGCAGATCAATGTTTGAATTATAAAGTTGTAACGGAGCTTTTAAAACTTGACTAAAGCATTTAATTAATCGATTTGATTGATTTTTTTCTTCTATTCATACATATATAATGCATGGGTAAATTTGCCTTTTTTAAATTAAATTCTGATTTCGTAACTTTATTTAAATTGTCACATAATATTTTATAAAATAGGCCTCAGAATTAATCGTTTTTTGTATTATTTAAAAATAATACTTGTAGCGATATAACATATCCAACGTCTCAAATAGTATATAAAACAAATAATAATCCTATGTATTTTAACTTTAATAATTTGGACCCTTCAATTGCGATAGCAAAATCTGGCCTATATTATTATAAATGATTATGTGTATTAGATAAAAAATTAAGTTACATTAAAATATTTTTTCAATTTATGGTTTTGTTTGAATTCAGTCAAATTTATTGTTCATTACAATAGCATTTTGTTGTTTGCCCAGTTTCTATTTCTTTTAATGGCGAATTTGTAAGTTTTTTTGTCATATATTTATAATTTTTAGGATATTTATTTTTAAACTTATTCATTAATTGATACGCCCTGATTCTTACATTTCTTTCTTGCAGCTCCCTGAGCTTTTGTAACGCCCAGATAAAATAAAAATTATTGCATTTTGCTACATTTTAAAATAAATGGAGGGGCTGAAGAGCGCGCATGCAAGCTCAAATTAATTTTATATCGTCTAAATTTTTCATTTAATATTAGTTGCGGCCTGTCATTTGGACCATTTCTTCTTAATGATTTTAGTAATTAATTGTTAATTCCGTTAATTAATGTTTTTAATAATAAACAAAAGTATGTAGAATAAAGTCAAAAAATCAATACTAGAAATTAAAGATATTATAACACCTCTTGTCCATAATATTCTTAAACACAATTTGATATCGTATGAACGTACTCATTAACTAAAGAATAATGGGATAAAATGCATCATGATAGATAAACACAATCAAAGTCGATATGCAAAAATAAAAATAATAATTACAGAAATTTACTTTAACATTTAATATTACATCARTCGGGTCACTGTCCTACACCACAGCTCGGAAAAGTTGCGGCTGGACTGCAGAGCGAGAGCTCATCATCTTTGGCTCAATACGAACATTTGTAAAACATACAAATTTTTATTGAACTAAAGTAAAAAAAGGAACAATTTTCGAAAACCAACAAACTTACCTGTCAACTTAATCATTTTATATTAAATAAAAATTTATAAATGTAAAAAACTTAAACGCCCAACCCCGAAACAAAAGAAGAAACTTATACCATTATCAAAAATTAAAAACTAAATATCAAAAATACAAAATATAATCAAAAAATAATTATTAATTGAAATATAAATCAATTATGCGCAATCTGAAAGGAATATTTAATAGTTTCAAATTACATATTAATTCAAAAATCCTCAGTACAAATTTTGCGACTGGACCGAACAAATAATATGTATGGCGGGTCTTATGCCTGTTGACCATATAAACTTAAGCCTAATTATTAAGGTATAACATTTGAAACGCGGCTAATACGAGCCAAAATAATTCCAAAAAGGAAGAAAATGATCAAATATTAAATTTTTATTTTTATTTAAAGCAGAAAATTATATTTAAATTGTGACATAAATAGATGTGAAATATTTTTTTATCAAATATAAAGGTCATTATTTTTCAAATTACTTATTTTATTATGAATCGGAACCTACAGCAAGATTTCATTTTATATTTAAATTAATTTATAAAATATTGTAACAATTTTAGAACAAAATCATCATTGCCATTTATTACTGGACACAGATAATCAGGCTACTTGGATGTTGTATTTTCATTAATTCAGGAGCAACGTTTTCCTTGGCATCTCATGACCCGCAAATCCGAGCTCCTCTGGTCTTCAGGAGAGTTTGGAAATCGATATGCTCAGGGTGTGTTAATATTTTTTTAGAAATGATGTTAAATAATAAAATATAAATACTATCAAAAACAAATTCATAAAAACAATAAATGTAAATTTCTAAATGTACATAAATAAAAATTAATTTTGTAGCCGATAAAACGGGAGTCTAATTAATTTTTGTAGTCAAATGTATTTAATCACAAAGCCCTGCTCCAGAACGTGTTTTCCTTAACAAAAAAAGCAAAAATTTTATATCCTATAAAGGGGAAGCAACAAATTAAAAAATAGCAATTGAATAATAATCTATTTCATCCATTCAACGTGAAAAAATTTTATAAATTCACTGCATTCATTACCTCAAAATTGGCCCACCACATTTGCATAAATATTATATATAACAATCATTTTTGAAATGTAAAGTGTTAAAGAATATTTTGGTTAAACCTTCGATTTAAAAAAATAGAATTTTTATGTCGCCCAAAAACCCGCAAGAAATAATAAATTCAAAACAACAAGTGGAAAAAATGATATCCATGATTCGTAAAATCTACCAGCTTTTTGAAAATCGTGTTTAGTTTATATAAATAATCGTACTATGAGTAAGTAAAAAAATATAATATAATTTCTCATCATTTCAATAATTGATCTTTTCTAAATAAAAAAATGAATTAATTATTTAAAAAAAAAAATGCAATTTAAAAATTAAATCGAACAAATATTGCATAAAAAATAATGGTTGCTTTAAAAATCTAAACATAGCCCCATTCGGGCGGAATTATTTAAAATTTAATTTGTAACATATGAGAAGCTAATGAATATAAACAACTAATAAAGTAGGCACTTCAGAGACGTAAACAGCCAATAAACTTGGCGGGTCATCTTCCCGATAAAATATTAAAAATGATGAAGGGTTAACCCCGAAAACGTAGTAAAACACATCGCGCATGAACCCGATTCCGCTCATACAGAGCAATGTGAGGGAAAAATTCTTTTTAATATATTGATAAATAAGTTTGGTAAAAATTACATTAATTCAATGCTTCCGCAACTCAAACCGATACCGTTACGTCGTTCAGTTTTGTTGAGCCATTCAAAGACCCGGTCTACAAGAAAAAGCGGCGCGACAAGAGGACAGACTGTGACAGAAAAGGGTGCTGGACTAAACATAATTAAATTAAGCAAGATTGGACTGGCAAAAGTATGAACGTTATTAAAGATGCCCTTTGCCACGAAACCAGGCCCTTTCGATACTCGCTACAAACATATTAAAATTCAAAATAAACAAAAAATTAGAGAATCAAACTGAATTTTTGAAGTTTTCATACAYTTTACCATTTTCTTAATAAATAAAAAAATGCTAACAACAAAAAATTTTATTTAAAATACAGAGTATTATTTAATTACTTATTTTGGCAATAGCTTAATGTGGTTAATTGACATCGCAATAAAAACATCTCCGAAAATATCGTCATCTTCCTTATTTATTGCGGATGTGCGAGCGTGCTGCATAATGAAATATACATAAAAAACGTTTTTAAATTAAATCATAAATCATAAAAATGAAAGAACTTATAACATATTAATGCATTTACAACAATAGTACACCTTGATATATGTGTTAATAACAATTAAAGGACTTCAAAATAGAATATGAAATAATGAATTAATAGAATAAATAATTGAAGGAAGTATCATACAAAACAAACATTGTTGCAAATAAATGATTATTTGTTAATTCAATTAGTAAACGATATATACAACAAACACCGCAAAGAGCACTCGCAAATGATACATAAAAATTGTAATGTAAACAATTAGCAAATTTATAATTAAAAAGATTTAAAGTTAATTGAGACTCTTTTAAATATTGAGAATGTGAAATTATAATAAATAAAACTTTTTCATTCCAAAAAAAATAAAATTGTATTTTCGAGTTAATTATTAACGTTCAAAAGCCGTCAGATTCCTACGGATTGAACATGCGAGGGCAACCCTGTCCAATTTATTGCCAAAGAATTTCTTATTAAAAATTATTCAAAGAGAGCATGAATCTTTACATCTCCATATAAATATATGTCGCAATTAATTCATTTTTTTCATTAAGTTCATATTAAATGATCACTCCCAAATCATTTCCTTTCATAATCAAAAGCAGACGAATACATATATTTCATCAATTAAAATAATATAACAAATGAAACATGAAAAAAAAGTAATACATTTTCAATAATATGTTAGCCTATAAAGAATATGCAAAAGTAAAGTTGATAACAAACGTTAAACACGCCTTTGAAGCTGAGGAATAATAATAATACAACTAGGTATTAGTAATACTTAAAGTTTTATAGAACTTCAAAAACAAATGATAAATGAATTCGGTATATTCAAAGCACAATGTGCCAAACACCAATACAGTGTACGCGGTGGTGTTTCCACACATAAACTGCAAACCGAGACCCTACACCCGGGCAGGACTAGTAGCAGAAGAACTTTTTAGTGCATAAATGCCATCCTATATTATTAAGCAGATGTAAACATGATTTATTAGAGAAAAAAAATCTGGATGTATAGTAGTTGAAATTTATTTATGAAAAGACAGAGAGAAATATGAAAGAATCATCGCTCACAAAATTAAAAAAAACAACAAATAATATAAATGAAAAATGGTCAATATAAATAAAAAGAAATAACAAAATGCTTCTTAATATAGATTCAAAAACAATTTTAATGAGAAGCTATAATATATAAGCTAAACTGAAAAAATTTATATTATTTATATAATATAAAATAGTGCAAACTTTAGCCTTTATAGGAAGAAATAATGAATTGAAAAGCATAATTACTACCCAAAGTTAAACAAAGCAAATTTTGTATGAAGATCAAGTTTTATTTTAGGCTTATAGGACCACCAGTTTAAGAAAACACGATGCGGGACCTAATAAAAAGTTTCCTGACGCATTAATTAAAAAAATAAGAATAAATTAAGCCTAAAATCAAGACAAAAAACAGGAGAGAAAACCAAAATTTGTTTCTTAAAATAAACAAAAAATTTACAAAGACATTATGAAAAAAAGTTATCAAAACAAAAGTTTTAATTGAATATTGTTAAGCTATTTTATGCTTTTTTAATTTCCTTGATTTAAATAAATGAAGTATTATCTTAAAAACGCCAAAATAGCATTTATGCAATAAAATTCGCTTTAATTCTAATATGTTTTGGGATATGCTACCTATTATTGAATGGTTCAGATTCGAATAAAAATACTACCATTCGATTCTTCTCGTCGAGCTGAGTAAGAATTCGCAAAAAGTTTGTGCCGGAAACCACTATGAAGAAAGTTATGAACCACCAAAAGTTGGCCAAAATGGGTTGGCATTGTGTTTTTTGAGTTTGTTTTGATAATTTTTGAAATTTTAAGTGAAATTGTAAAATATTATATTTTTATGTAAGGCTATTTCCAAACCTAACCAAAAAAATATTTTTGACTAATTTGTATATACTATCATGTAAATACGTTATAATTAAAGCGTTGTTTTATAATCAATGTCTTGACAAACAAACGAATTATATAAGATCTGCAATGAGTATGACTGCCATATATCCATATATTTTTTATAGGTTGATTGCCACCCCCTCCCCTTCGGGCGGGGTCCCAGGCCAGGCATACATTTTCCAGGAGGCAAGGCTCAAGGAGCCTCGGACAGGCTCCCAATATATGCGCATATGTGTCGAGAAAAGAACGCGCATTATCCCAGATCCGTTGTTTCCCCAAGTAAAATTTCACTTTTATTTAATTTTGTAATTTTTTTTTCTATTTTCACAACGCACAAATGCAACAGTCGGTTATTCGCGGCGGACAGTACACTCAAATGTCGATTACTGGAAATGGACAGACGGTATGGTTGAGAATATATTTTCATCTTTATTTAGTAATAAAATTTTGTTTCCTGGTCACGCTCGACGAATTGATCTTAAGTTATAGCTGGGCAATAACTAATATTTGAAAAATGTGATTGATTGCGTAAATACAAACGAATAATCTTATAATAATAAAAAAACATAGCGAAAATAAGCAAAAACAAAGAAATTCAAAATATTACAACATTAAATTCAACAGAAATCAAATATTTTTGTTGTAATAAAATACAAAAACAACTAATTTTATACACTTAAAATTAAATATTTAAATATTACTCAAAATCATAAAAAGAATGCATTATCTGAAAAAATAAAAACCATAACAATACGCTATTCATCTAAAGGAAGCACCGCAACGATGAAGATCCGGTTTCAGCACTCTTTGGACGTGTTTACTTCTTTAGATCATTGATAGAAAAACAAAATAACAATTATATTTTAAAGAAATATTATTGTCAGTATAACTTTTATTCAATTAAATCAATAAATAAATTAGTAGCGTCATTTTGAATTTTTCTCCCACAAGTTGAATAAATCGCGTAGATGCTACGTTGAATTTTATTTTTCATTTAACGTATTTTAAGATTACATGGTAAATAAATAGGGTTAAGTTATCATTATAAATATTTTGCTGGTTGGAAATGGCCAAAATAGTCAAAAAATGATTGGTATTCATTATAATATTATTTTTTACCACTCCCTAAATATAATGTAATTGCTTGACACTTAATATTTTTGTTTTTAATTTTTATTTTTGTTTTGATTTTGTATTTCAATGATTTTTTTTTTGAGTCAAGGCTTAAAACAAAAATAAAAATCTTAAATTATTTGGTTTAAATGAAATAATAATGTTGGTAGCAAATACCATTATATACCTTTTCTTAATAACATTAGGTATTAGGCATCAGGGATGGGCGGAATTCCGATTTCCGACTTTCCGATTTCCGAAAAATTTTGAGACCCCGGAATTCCGACCGATTTCCGAAATTTGGAGCAAAAAGTCGGAAATTTTCGGAAAAATCGATAATTTTTGGACCAATTTTGTTAACAAATTTCGTTAAAATCAATTTTCTCGGCGGCGCCTATCGTCGCCACCGGACCTCTCCCATTTTCCTAAAAAACTTCAAAAATTTATTCACATTTATTATGCCAAGTCTTATTGAAGATTTTTTTCCTGTGTTTGCTGATTGTTTCATAACTTTATTATTGGTTTTTGCCAAATTTATGCAAAATTTGTCTTTTACATTTTTTACATATTTCATCAGACAGTGTGGTCTTTTCTTTATATGTTTCCGTTATACAAACATCTCTGCCTTTCGTTTATCGCTAAAGAATTACAAAATCCCGTAGAAGTCATTACATCGTAGAAAACGACTTCCGTTTTCATTTTTTTAGTGATGTACAATTTTGAAAGAGCATCAATCGTTTCATTATGAGCAGGTTAGCCCAATTCTCGGTCGGATGAACGAACGTTGCGTTAACATTGGCCAGCCACCGTTCTGTGCAATATCCAATTTTTATTTTCTTGTTTTTGTAAAAGCTGCGGATAAAAACAATATGAGCATAACAAAAAATTAGCAATTTCGTAACAAAAATATCGATTTTATTGTATTTAATAAAAAGATTAAATGCTCGGCACTCTGCGGAATTCCCACAAATAGTTTGTCATGTATCCATATCCTTTTTTTTAGAATAATAACCACACAATATACTTTAAATATATCTATTTTGTCGACATTTAGATAAAAAATTTTATATATATTTTTTTAAATATTAATATCTCTAAAGATGATGTGATAATTTGTTGTTATTGTAGTTTGCCGTGCACAGAGCGAAGGTTGTGCGCTTGTTTTACAAGCGTCACCTGCTTTTGCTTTTATATTTCTTGTAACAACCAATATCAGTCCATTTATTTAAAAATTAATATGTTGGGTCATTTGTGTAACATTTACCAAAGTACTAAATTGCTTTTGTTTGAATTATAATTTTTGACCGCATTGCGAGCTGCTCTTTTTGCTGGCTATCCGGTTCTGTTGGTTGAACATCCTCCTCACGGCTACGCTTTTCCTGCACTTCCATTTAAAATGATTGAATAAAGATTTTATTTTTAAATATTTAGTTTAGTTATAAATAAAGATTTGAGCTCACGACGGCCGTCATAATTAACAAGCTTAAAGGATTTATTTTTAAAAACTATGAACTTTCTATTGCAGTAATTAATAAAATTTAACAATATAAAAAAATTACATTTTGTGTATGTTTAGTGTAAGTTTATTTTATTTCGGCCGATCGAATTGCCTTTAATAATTATTTTGAATTTATCAGCATTCAAATTTATAATTTTAAATGTTAATCTTTTATTATTTGACCATAAAAAATTTGTTTTTTTAACTTAAGGCCCAATCGTATATTCAAAACAAAATTTTATTTTGGATTAATTTTTATTAAAAAGATAGATCTCTAATATCAATTTAGTTGTTTTTATTTTTTTTTCAGTTGGCATAAAATTTTCAAATGATCCATGCCCCAATGTTAATTCCAATTTTTGTGTCACCCAAGATTTTCTGATAATAATGTGTTTATTAATGTGCGCAAATAATGCAAAAACGCCGTGTGATGGCACTTATTGATTAATTGATTTTTCAATGTTTTACTTTTCATCATTTAAATATTTGTTTGAACGTCCATCCAAATATTAATTTATAAATAATTTTTAAATATAGATTTAATTAAAGTATATGTATTGTAAATTTTTCATTCAGTTAAATTGGATTTTATGGTAATAATTCCATAAATAATGCTTTGAAACCTGTATTAGTAGCAAGATTCGTAAAAAAATATGAAAGAGGGAAAAATACAATAAATATTAACTTTTCACATTTTTGATTATTTTTATCCTCACTTCATAAAGGTTATTATTATTATTATTTGATTTACAATTATATTCAATATTGTTGCACATTCTTTCAGAAAAAGCATTATGAGGCTCTGCAAAGATTTAACAATAATTATTTGTAGCAAAAGCACTAAAAAATACCTTTCAAAAAACATTAATCAATTTTTTATGATTTTTTTTATATTAAATAAGAACGAATAGCACTTTATATTTTTATTTGTCATAAAAACTGCAAAATTTTAAAAATATTTTTATGTTAATCATAATCATTTTGCTTTTAATTATAAAGTTTTTATGCTTTGAAATCATTTTATTTGTTATAAACAAATAATGCTTTCAAAGCATTTTTAAGCATTTATTATAATGAATATACGCTAACTGAAACAAATAAATGCTAGTCGCACCTTGAATGATTGTATTGTTTTTATTTATTACTGTAAATGACACTTCCTGTTCCATTTCTTATTTTATCTTATTTATATAATTTAAAAATATACTTTTATTATTTTGTTTGCAAATGTTTCCTTTGTTTATAGACATTTATCAATGTTATTTAAATTAAAAATTGAATTTTATTTAATATTTTATTTATCTCATTTTGTTATATATTTTATTTCCGTTAACATTAACCTTATTGATGATTAAATATTTATATTAATTTATTCAAACCTCAATTTTTATTTCAAATGTTATTTATTTGTATGAAAATTACTCAATTATTAGACTAAATCAACGTATGGTTATTCCCAATAAATTATCTAATTAAAAAATAAATATTTTATTCATTGTTGTCTGATGATTTAAATTATAAATGAATTTTTTATTTACTATCAAAAATGGTTTAATTTATGCATATTAAACGGAAGTTAACTTTTCTTCATTGAAATTAGTTCCTTGCTTTATCCAATCACGTTGTCAACCATGCAAAAATACGAGAGGTTTGCTTCGGCTATAATTTAAACTTATATTTTTTAAGTAAAATTTATCAATAATAAATAAAGATTTTAATTTGTTCCCACCAACATTCGAATTATGGAAACTTTTAATATCGTTTGAGCCTATTGCTTGTATAAGGCCGTGCCCCAAAAGGTAAACTATACGGATGGACCAATCATTGAATTGGATCAGTGAATATTAATTTACCCTTGATTAAAACATCGTTAAGAGTTCCACGATTTATAAATTATTTTAAATTTTACGTTAAATTAGATATATGAAGAAATAATATTGTTGTTTTTACTAATAAAAGTTGGTGTTTATATTACTGTAGACTTAAATTATTCAATTGTTTTGTATCAGTAAAAGTAATAATAATTTTTAAATTTATCGTTTAATGAGAAGAGATTTATTAAAAAGGGAAATACGTGTATAACTTTTAAACAATTACAACAAGGACACAGAGCCTTTAAAATTTATCGTAATTCACCAAAACTTCACTTAAAAGGCATGGTTATGCAAAATCTCCCGGACGGGGGGCGCGACAACCCAGAGCACAAACAAGACAACGGGAATGAGTAGGACAACGGGAATGAGGGCATGAGCAACGTAGAAGCGTAAATTTTAAATATTTTCTTAAACGCTTATGAGCTTGTTCAAAAAAAATAAAATTCCAAATGCACATAATGTTAACACCAAAAAATGTGAAAACTTGTTCTTTCAATATGAAGAACAATTGTAATAATCATGGAAATAATAGAATGAATATTGAAATTTTAATCCTCCTGCCTGTTATTAAGGAGATACTACGTATAAATAATAAAGTCAATATTATTTTAAATAAATTGAATCATTATTATATTTCAAATTCCCTACTAAAAACTATTTCTAAAGGAAACTTTTAAATATAAAATTAAGAAGAAAATTATTAAAACAAATTTGCTCAAATAAGTATATGTAAGAATGGGCCGTGCTGAGTCGTTTCGCAAAATCCGCCACTATGGGCGTTTCGCAAAATCCGCCATCTCGCTGGAGAGAAAAAAGTGGGCGTTTCGCAAAATCCGCCAACGGGCGTTTCGCAAAATCCGCCACTATGGGCGTTTCGCAAAAACCGCCACATGGGCGTTTCGCAAAATCCGCCATTTATTTTAATTTAAACAATTTTTTTCAAGATTTATTTACATCAACGAAACGCCCAAAGTGGCGGATTTTGCGAAACGCCCATAGT
>MEIZ01000130.1:10031-41221 GCA_001723225.1 Globodera ellingtonae | reverse complement strand
GGCGGATTTTGCGAAACGCCCATAGTGGCGGATTTTGCGAAACGCCCATGTGGCGGATTTTGCGAAACGCCCAAAGTGGCGGATTTTGCGAAACGACCTAGCACCAGAATGGGCAAGCTAAAATCAGAAATCATGTTAAAAAATAGAAAAAAGGGGGAATGAAATTATGATATTGAAATTAAAATCAGGCTCTTTAACATTGTGATTTATAAATTTAATAAAATTACCAAATATTTATCGATTAACATAACTTAAAAAAGTAACGCGTATATTATATAAAATCAATTAAAAATTTGTAAAATCAAAATTGACAAACTTTATTAAAATTTTATATTTCTCGGCATGCTGATTTATTTCAGCCATAAATTAAATCGAATATTTGTGCTTTCTCAAATAAAATTATAGAATACAAGAAAATACGAACACAAGGATTGGACGACTTTCGAAGACATTCATTCCATCGGGAGTGTAAAAGCACCTTTTGTAACGATTAATAAAAAGGCAATTCAAAGAGGCATATGAATATATGTAAAAGCCAGAACCGTCGAAGACACAATGATTTAAAAATAGTTGATTCAAAATTTTACGCAACAACAAAACATATTTCTAATACAAAAAACATTGGTCTTTTCTTAAGATTTACATTTAATTCTGCTGATTCACTGCATCGCGAAAAAAGAGTTCAAGTGACAAGAAATGATTTCAAAACAAAAATTTGATATTAGCTTTGCCAATTTTTAAACAATAATTTCCGCAGAATAAAACAACAATTAATAAATAGCTTTAATTTGTTGCTACATAAAATTTTCAAAAATTGCAAAATGAAAAAAAGATATTTTTAAACACATGAAACTCCAAAGTCCGACTAAGAAAGCTTTTTCGTATGGTAAAAATACACAATGAAAAAGCCTAGCCTATTTGGAATATAATAAACAAATGGCGTTGTATTTTACTTCCGATTCGGGATGCTGCGTTGAAGAATGAACGTTTCCGTCCTTATGAGCACATTAGAAACACCATGAAACAACAATTAACAAAGTTGTTTTGAAAAAATGTTGAACTAAATCATTAATCTAAACAAAGATTTTTTAAATGGATTTTATAAACTAATGGAATAAACTCAATAATTAATTCAAACCTATTATTTTAAAATTGATTTATTAACTAAACTGATGGAATAAACGGAAATTACATTTGATTATTGATTAATTTCTTAATCCAGAAGATTAGACATATGCCTAGATTTTCTAATTAAATATAAGCTACGATCAATATGAGAAGAACGAATTAAGAAATAAAGGCCGATCGGGGTCTTCTACAAGTGTTGGCCCCATTTTCGAAAATTTTCCAAAATACTTTAAATCATAAATAATTAAAATAATTTATAATTTATAAACTATAAACAAAAAATATAATAATTTTATTAATTTTATTATAATTATAATTCATTGTAAAAAAAAATAGTAAATTGTTCTCACCTGCCCCTAACAATAAAAATTAATTTTTATATAATATATGCATTTTCAGTTACTCAAGTATAATAAATATCAATTTAAAAAAATTTCATATATTTTATCAAATCCACGTGTTTCATGTGTTTGGTAAGCCCTCCAATACGCAGTCGCTCGTCAAAGAGTATAAGTTTGACGCCAAATTGAATTTTGCATTATTTTTTATTATACTAAAATATTTTTAAATGTAGTATTATTTAGTTGCTTAGTTTAACAATTAAAGATTATTATATATCAAATATCAATTTTGTAAGTTTATGGTTTTCGTTATAACAATTTATTGTTTTATTTATTTGTTTTAATTTTATTTCTGTTTAGAATTTTCTTTTTGATTGAATTCTTTTTTGAATTAATGCGTATTTATATATCATCAAATTTATATAGTATTTAAAAGTTATAAATTTTTACTGTTGATGGTTTAAATTTCGTATTCCCAATTAAATCGTTGACCTGTTGTCTTCACAGATATATGTACCCAGTTTTTTTCCATTGTGTTTGGGATTAACTTTAATAATTTAAAGGGAAGTGTTTAATTTTAAGCTTTAAAGTTTTTATTTTTTATTTGTAGTTTTTATGATGGGTATTGGATTGATTAGTTTAATTTTTTATTTTGGGCTTTCCTTGTGTAATGAAATTAATTAAGAATACTTCCGATTACATTCTTTATATAATCTTTCTTTCGCTTATAATGTTTTTTATTATTTTATTTTTTCTATAGTAGGAAAACATTATCTGACGAAATACATGTTCTTTCAAATAATTTGTTATAAATTTGTTATAATGTTTATTACCTAATTCATATTCTATGTGCAACTTGGGTTAAAAATTTTTGAGTCTGCACTATGCATTTGTCATAAGTCTACATACTTAAAACAATATCACACAGTTTAAATATTGGTAATGTTTTTGAAAACATTGCTAAATTAAAAGGCGTATTTCAATTTATTAAAAGTCACCGACAAAAACAAGAAAAAATATTACTATGAAGATAAACAAAATAGCAAATCAGTAAAAAAATCAATGAAATTGTTTTTAAATATTAAAAAAAAAGCTTTAAAAATAAGATCGGAATTTTCTTTTTTAAATAAAATTTATTACACCTTTAAACAAAAAAGAAAAAGAAAAATACCTAAAACCAAAAATAATAATTAATTTGCTTTTAATTGCACCACACAAAATCACATTTTACCAGAAGAAAATTATCAGATAAAATTTTATATACGGATTTAAATGATAACAGTCGTTTGAACCTTTGTATGTCAGCAGCAGCAGAAACCCACAAATTGAAAGAATAATGCCGAATATGAGCCTGCTGGACAAATATGCAGTGAAGTTCGACACCTGCTCCCAGTGCACCCAGCCAGTGCCACGACCTCTGCCATATTTACCTAGAATTATATTTAAAATTTAAGAAAAAGTAAATTAATTCATACTTTGAGTTTTAATACATTGATAAAAAAATCCAATTTTATATTCTTTTAACAACAAGAACTAACTCGGCTAAAATAAAAAATAAATAATAATAATTTTTCAACATTTTTGAAAACGATGAGCACAAAGATTGAAAAACAACATTAACCATATTTTAAAATATAGTTAAAAAATGAATAATAAAAATGCAGAAATCGACAACGCAAAAGTTATTGATCGACAATTTATAACATATTAAAGAAGTTAGTAACTGCTCATTGCTAAATTAAAGCAAATTCTCCAATCAGTTTTATAATTAATTTATAATGGTTTTCCGATTATTTAATCAAAATTAACAATTAAGAAACAATAAATAAAAAAGCCATTATATAAAGCAATGTTAATAAATCTCACCCGCCCGACCCGAGCGCGCGTCATGTAAATAGTAAAAGATTAGCCAAACAATTAAAAGTACTATGAATACATTATTTAATTAAATAAAGTGAAAATTCAGTCGGCAAGAACGATAGCAAAGTGAATCACAACGACAAGGTCCCAATTTACCATTTTTTGAGTTCATTTAGAGATTTTTAACTATCTCATTTTTTGCATAAGTCGTGTGACTAATAGAAAGACAATTAATAATATTTCTGATCAATTATTTCAATTGTTAATAGATTTACAGAAAGCTTTCTCTGCTGTGATCTTTTGACCGAAAATAAGAATTACTTACTGTGAAAATGATTCTGTCAACTCTGAAACGCATTTTTCCGTTAAACAAAAAATGATCTGAAGAGTGAATGTTTTCCGCGAAGCATCGATTTTCCCTGGAGGGGAGGCAAGGGAAACGGCAGCATCTTCTTAAATCATGGATTTATTTTTGTTCAACAATCAATTTTTGTGTGTCTAGTAATATATTGAGTTCGCTAAAATATATTATTATTATTTTTATTTTCTTAAAAATCATCGAATTGGTTTATTAAACCCTAAAAGACATTTAGATAAACCAATTAATTTTTGAATTGTTTTTCATATCAAGTTAATATAAAAAACCTTTCCGGTTTCCATATAAAACGTCTCTTCTGAAGCAATATATTTTAAAACTTAATATTTTTAAAGAGTTTCGCTATAGAATAAAAGGTTAACAAATTATTTTTAATGATAATGTTTATTTAACTAAATTTGTCAATCTTCTAATAGTCATTATGATTGATCATTGCTATTAGAAGCCAGATTTTAAACGCTCTTAATAGTCTTCCTCGCATTTAATTAGTTTATTGTATATTTTTATTGCTTTATATCGTTTTTTTCATTCGAAGTAACGACGCGCTGACTTCAATCTGGTTCTTCAATTGAACTTTTAAATTTCAATCATTAGTGGGTTGAAAAAATAATTCATTAAAAACAACCAAAAATCGTAACGCCAAATATTAAACAAAAAAATAGGCAAAATGTGAGAAATGACAAAGAATGAATTAGCAAGTTTGAGGTAAAAAGTATGTTAATCTAAGGTAATTTAGTACTGATAATGTTAATTAACCGTTAAACGAAAAGATTTAATCACCAAAAAATTTAAAAATTTAAAATAAAAAACGCATAGCCCCGCTCTAGCAAAAGGAACTTGTCCTACAGAGTCTTGACCTAGCGATGCTCTGATCTGAGCAGTTTTTAATTAAATATATAAAAAAATTGCAACCCAAAGAGCTTAAAATTTGTAACACACTTTTTGGGTTGTTTTAATTATTTGTTCGGGAGTTCTGGTGTACGTCTTCGTTGCACTCCGTTTGGTAGTACATTTTAAAATATTATTAAATAAAATATTGAATGGCTGTGAAATATTCCTAAAATGAATAAAAGCCTAATAAATATAAAATAATAATAATTTAAACGGAAATCGGACTATTTGCCAGGTTTTGGCCTGATCGGGTTGAAGCTTGAGTGCTCAGACCTATTAATTAAACAAATGTATCAATCCATGGCTTGAAAATCTTGTTAATTTAATCATCCAAAATGTTAGCACTTCTCCATCACATTGAGAAGTCGGCCAGTTTTCCCTCTGCGGATGAAATTTAATTTCAATGCGCGCACTAAACAAAAAATTATAACGATTAAATATCATAATATCGACTCATTTTAATTCTAAGGGGATTGAGCAATAATGCACGTTTGATTAAACATTGTTATATTTAATTATTTTGTAATTAAATTATTTAAGTATCACAAATACTGTTGTGTTTATAATCAAATATTTTGAACACATTTTCTTATATTTTAATTTTTGAAATTACCGACGGCGAAAATTTTTGATTAAATCTTAATATGGTTATAATAAAATAAAAAAATAAATTTTATTGCTTTGTGGTAAAATCATGTGGCAATAACAAATATTTGTCTTTCAATTAACATGTTGATTACTTTAACTATCCATATATTAGCAATTGCATGATATGAATGTTCACTATCATCTCTGGCGTTGTTTGCAGCGTGTTCTGTTCCAATTGCGAACAGTAAATTTTGGTTTTAATAATTGAAAAAATTAATATCCATTTTTTGCATTAATATTGTGGTTTATTATTCAGGTTTTGGCTTTTTTTAATTAAAAAAAATCTTTTTTAATGCCCACGTGCGGATTTACAACTTATAATGTTTTATGAAGCTTCAATTTTATATTTAACTTTAGATTGATTTAATATTTGTTTTTGTTTAAAAACAGCCTTCAGTTGCCTGTCATAAAATTGTTTACCATATTTATCACAATCTTACTACATTAATAAGCTTTAACTTTTATGTATATAGATATTTATATAAGTGTAAATAATAGGCGAACATTTATTTGATACGTATTTTTCAATTATAAGTATTAATAAAAATTGTATTTCAATTAAATTAGTTATTTTTTCTTAGGTATTTATTATTATTACACTATCTTCCTTATTCATAAATCAGAATTTTGTCATTTTGTTTCATTTTATTCAAAATTTTTCTCATTTTGTTATTTCATTTATTTATTTGGGGGTCCTAAAACGATGTTGATAATATTAATAGATAAATGTGGTGTTTAAAGTAATTTTCGATTTGGGTTTAAGCGGTGTCGAGAGCCCTTTTTTCCTCTCATGTACTTCAAACTGTTTGCTCAAACCGAATGTGACAAGGGAACCTTTACAATTAATTTAATTTATAGAATATACAATTTGCTTGAAAAAAATTAAAGAAAAATAATTTAATTTATTTACTTAGCTTTTTCATATTTTTTATGCCACAATCCGTTTCCTCAACGTTTTTATCTAAATGAATATTAGTTTCTTTCATTATTTAATTTAAATTTTGCATAGAAGTAATTGGTTAGATAAATTAATAAAAATTTTATTCAAGAAGAGTAGTAAGCTTTTAAAGGTTTTCAAAATGTTTACGTCTATTCATTCTGAACTTAGGCCATTGCTTATTTATTTATAATTTAGTAATTTTTTTGATGATTTTTTTAACCGTAGGTGTTTATACTTAGTTTATAGCTTTTTTACATACAATATAAATCGGTTGATGAATCAAATATTATTATTTTATAGTCAGAGCAATTCACTCTCATAATTCTTGTGCCACTTAAGGCAAACAATTGAATTAAATTGCTAAGTTTAAGTGTAATATTTATAAAATATCAACATTTATTTGTTGGAGAGGATTATCAGTACATTAACAACTTTTTTTATATTTTAAATGGATTTGTTTTTATAGCATTTTAAAGCATTATACAAACTTTAAAAAACATTCTCTTGTTGCTGGAATTTTTAACACGAACGATAAATTTAATAAATTTTCATTACTAAATTAATATAAACGTAAAAAAAATATTTTTCTTGCTTTTTGTGATTTTAAGGCCAAAATTGGAACATTTTGAATTTTCGACCAAGTGTTCAAATTCGGCTTAAAAGTCCGAATGTCGAAGTGCGTCTCTGAAACTCACCATGCTGAATCCTTTTCCGCCGTCGTTGTTTCCGGGATCCAGGCGGTTGAGCTATTCAACTCCTTCTTGCGTCGCCGTCTCGAGGTCAACTGAATTTTGTCAGAAGTTAAAAGTGAATTATGAGCAGACCCCACCACCCCTAAAGTCGAAATTTTTGCGGCAATTTCCTTAACAAAAATTTGCAAAGTGCATACCAAAAAAAACTAAAAAATTCTTTGTTTGTTTCAAAATTTTTCCCGTTCCCGTGCGGGATTCCCGTCCCGCAAATCTTTGAATTCCCATTCCCGCTTACATTCCGTCTTTCGATATAACCATTTCGTCATTTAGATTAATATTCTTTTCGGTGATCATGCAATTGTGGACAATGAAAAACCGCGCTATTTTAAAATTCACATTTTCATGGTTTGGTCATAGTGAGCGATGCTGGTAGCATTTAATATTATTAATTGTCAAAAAAATTATTATTTATTTGAGCCATTTATAAAATTATCATAATTTCATTTAAATCTTTTATGTCGAAATAATAATATAAATTTTGATTTTTCATACTGCATATTAAACTGCAATATTACAATTTTTTGTTTGTGAGACTTATTTTTTGGTTTACGAGATGTAAAAGCCGGATTCTGTTTGCATTTTGATTTTAAATATATTAATAATAAAAAGCTTGGTAAATCGAACACGTCGCAGTAAGAGGCGGGCTTTGGAAGTTACTAGATTAAGTTTATTTACAATGTTTTTTAATTTTTTTGATTTTATAATAATATTTTTATTTATTTTATATTCGTTTTGCGCGTTTAAAATTTAATAGACATGTTCCCGAGATTGGTGATTTCGTCAGGTACGCACAAAGTCATGATATTAAAGTAGTATTTTTTTTAATTGCTTGTTGCTATAATATGTTTTTTAATAAAGCAGGTCAAGCATATAATATTTGTCCATATCCATATCCTCATTCATTAACTTGTTTTGAAGATTTCGCTAAATTTCGTCATGATGTTCTGCGTAGATTTACAGTTTGCGAATGAGAACTTACCTTGCCGTAACAGTTTCTTCGTTACATGTTGTAAAAAGAGGTGCGAAATTTTTGTAATCTTTTTATTTTATTTGTTATCTTTAAATATAGAATTAATGTAAAATTGTTTTTAAATTTAATTTTATATTAAGGTAATTTATTGCTTTAATTTTGTCGAACCGGTGTTCAAGCGTTTAATAATTAATTTTTTACTTTTTTTACTCAATGAATGAGATATTTTTAAATTTTTCATTTAAAACTTTTCATTTCTTTCTCAATAGAATCCCATATGATATCTTTCGAATCGGTCTCATTTTGTTAGATAATTTACTTTGTATTTTCTGTTATCTTAATTTTATCGTTAAATTTGATTTTAACTAATTCATGCGTGACCTTCTCCAATAGTAAAATAATTTTTGATGTCTAACAATGAATAGAATTTAAATATGCTTTAATTATTTTTAGTTGCATCACTGTTAAATTAATCAATTACACACTAAATAAAAAATGTGGTTTTATAAATATTTTTATAATGTTAGAGATTTTTTTAATATTTTGGATTAAATGCATTAATTAATCAGATTAACGCCATACGAAGAGGCTTTAGCTATTATACTTTGATGACATTCTGTGTTTTTTGCTTTTTAGAGTTTGACTAAATAATTTATCGACTTAAACTTTGCTTTACCCGAATTTTTATTTAATTTGATGTAAGTGAAAATCTACTTAATGCAAGTCATTATTTCATAGAATTTTGCTTTGTATGAAGGCCAAAGTATACATTTCGAACAGACTTATACAATATTACTTGAATTTTTTGCGACTTTGACTATTTCAACATAACTGTGTATTTTTTGAGATCTTAATTTTGATTTAAATTTTTATTTAAAACATTTATATAAATGTTTTTTTGTGAAGAAATGTACTCTCTAATGATATTAAATTTGTTACAAATTAACTGTTATTTTATCTAAATTTTGGTTCAAACGAATATATTTTTTAAGATTTTAGTGTATTCTTTTTAGCTAACAAAAATTTTAGTGTTTTTTTGGTGAGTCATTTTTATGTTTTCTTAGAATAATTTGTAATCTATAAATCTCATTAAATTTTAAAATGTGGTTTATAGTTGATCAAAATTACTTTCAATTAAATATTTCGATTGCTGTTATTGCGCTTAATGTGACCCATTCATTCTTTATTAATATTAATTGTGCTGCGCAAAAATTTGGAATGGGGCAGTATGTAGCCAGCTAATATCTTTTAATACAACTTCCTTCTTTTTAATTTTTTTAGCTTTAATATAAGCGACATATTTTTATTTCTTGTTGACCATTTTGTGATTATTTTTTAAATTTAAGATTTAATAGTTTATGCGCTTTTAATTAATCAGAGCTGCTAAGTTTTTTAGGGTCTTTCTTTATATATTCCAATACCTTTGCTTCGATCGCATTATCCCAAGCCAATGCAGTTACGTATGCGGATTGATTAATTATTTAAATCTTGGACCGCTGACTTCAGATTCTATACGTATAAGCTTTTTATACAAATATTATTAGGGATACGATTTTTTTAAAATATAGTAATATTAGTTTCACACAGAAGTGCTTGTTGACATATAAGTATATTATTTAATTTAACTATATTCTAACGTTTGGGGAATAGATTGCTGAGGTGACACTTCTTAGGCATCTTGTATAGTCCATCTTTATGGCTGGCTTATAATAGAAATTATTTATTCTATTCTTTTAATATACGTGCAGCTTTCATATAAAAATGTTTTTTATAAATATAATTTAAATAGGAAAATAATTCATTTACATAAATATCCATCGGCTCATATAGCCAAATTCTTAGCTTAGATAAAAATCAATTATTATAAATGCATAAAAATTACAAATAGAAGCAACAATCCTAAATAAAAAATAAACTATTAATATTACAGCTATTATTAATAATTGTTAATTACTTTATATCAATGTTCGATTACTTTAATTTTACTGCGCAATAAATACATTTTATTAGTTTTTAAAAAATCAAGTAATATAATTTTTTTGTGCAAACTTTAAAATTTATTTATTTTTTCATTTAAGAGTTAACTATAGATCATTAAATTTAATTGAATCATAAAAACTTTAAATGAATTTTATTATGTAAAAGAAAACTTTATTTTTTAGGTCTTTATTACGGTTTGGAAATGCATCATAAAAATGTACATTAGTTTAATAAAGTCAAAAATGATGCTTATTTCAAAATAAAGCCACTCATCTACAAAGGTAACTCAATTTTAGACTCGCAAACGAAATTGAAGTTCGTATCATCTAATATCTAAATTATAGGATAACATACGATTTAAAAGGGACATCAATCAGCCAAAACAGCAAGTTTTAAGTATAAAAGCTAATCTTTAAAAAAATACAAAAACAGAAGAATTTAAAGCTTAACAAACTAATAATTGTTAATTCAAACAATGTTAAAAAATTGCTTCATACACGACAAATCATTGATCAGTAACTTTCATAGATTTCAACTGATAAAAAAATTAAATTATTAATAAAAGTACAATGATAGCAAAATTATATCATACAAATAATGAATAAACAAATAAAACATCAAACATAAAATCCATTTCATATTTAACTAATTAATTTTTTAAAAAATAATGCAAAATTATTATACAAATATTTTTGAACACATTTAAGGTGGATTTTGCATAAAATAACAGAAAAAAATCCAAATATTAAAAGCAATAAATAATAAACATTATTCTTTAACAATTTAATACATTATATAAAGATAGAAGTCAAGTTATTTAGGCACTGTGCAGATCGCATCAACATAAACAAATCAAAACCTAATCAGCAATCAAATTCATATTAAATATGGCGTTATATAAGATATATTTATTTAATAACCTTTTAAAATCTATAAAATATTTTTAATAATAAATATGTATATATGAAATAAAGCATTAAATTTATCATGTTCTTACTAAAAATTTTGCTGCGCTTCCAATGTTTTATCGACCTAAACAAATTTTAAATATTTTATAATTTTTCATCAAACCCGTAAGAATGCTTTTTAGTTTTGTTGAATAGCAAAGATAGTTATATTTTAATTCTAAAATATTATTTTATCAAATAATATAAAATAATTTCATAATGCAACAGCTGAATGTCACCATGAGAAAGAGAGAAAGTGCACTTTCGACAACGGTTGAATATTATAAAAAAACTTAATATAAACTTACGAAATTGATTTATGCTAAACTTTTTTGAATATTAAAATTTAATTTAAACAAATAGACAACAAAATAATTTAATTTAAATGTTCTAAGAGGGCACGAGTTGTGCAGCGCAATTACTTTGGAAGCGTTGGACCCGGTCCTGAGCCGAACATCGCTGGACACCGCCGTCGTCAAAACTGCGTTGCAGGCACTGCTGAGGATTTTCTCCTGAGGGGCGGAGTCGCGCAATCGATCAGAAAGAGCGTTGGTTGAGGTCATTGTCGGTGGAGAAGAGAAGATGGAGTTGATCCTGTACTCGGGCAAACGAGGCGATCAAATCAGCACCGGGAAACAGCCCAACGAAGAGMACATGTTGAAGGRAATGGAGAAATGGGCCGGAAATTGCGACGTGGCACGGCAGCAACTGTTGGCAGCGGGTACAGACCGTTGGCAATGAACCAACCGGAAGGGCTGAGTGCAGAGTTGGACGCCGGTGTTTGAGAAGACCGATTGGGTGCTTGACCGAGTGTGGGCGAGCGTTGTCCACCGGGTTGAGAAATTGGTCTGCCATCCTCGCGTGTTTCTTCAAATGATATCATATTTCGATCACACATTCGAAACTTTCAGTATTATTTGCAAAATCTAAAAAATAAAATGAAGTAAGTTGTGCAAATGAATAAAAAATAAAGATCAAAAACAAAATAAAGCGGCACAAATAGAGCACTAAAATAATTTTATTAAATTATGTTCCGAAATAAATTCGTATAAAATGACATAGAATTAAATGTGACAGGATAATTTCAAGCAAAAATAACAAATATTTACTATAATACAGAAATGTAACATTTAATTTTTAACTATTATTTAAAAAAATTAATTTAGACTAAATCACAATGATGACTAATATAAAAAAAAATTAAATAATTAATCGTTTAATAATGATAATTAAAGAAACCCGAATAAAATAAACCAATAAAATGAAATATACTAAATGTAAATTTCAATTTATTCATGTTATCAACAGAAATATGAAATAATAAAACATAATTTTATTTATTATATAATTGCTTAATAAATAAATTAAACACCTGTGGCCGCTCAGGCCGAAAAATCAATTTAAAAAATGATTTATTCTGCCTTATGGATTATCAGAAATTTTTCAGTTTGAAATTTAAACAATAGTAACAAAAATAATAATAAGTCATTTGTTGATCGCCAAGGGCAATTAACTCAGTCTTTAAAATTCTTTTTTGGGCATGCAAAATAATTTAATTAAATTTCAGTTTAAAAGAAGAAACAAATAAATACTGATAAAGAAATCAAAAAAAAAAGCAAACTGCAACTCAGATTTTATTTTATGAAAAATAAATTCACAATGACAAAATCTCCTCAGGTGAATGCGCACGAAGACAATAGAATGGGTGGTTAACAGCACATAGCACATTTGAAAGTGGTACAAATGAAATTAAATGATTCATCAATCAAAATAAAAAAAAGTTTATTTAAAAATTATAAGTTAAAATTCGTTGAACGAAAAAATTATATCAAAAGTCGAAAATGAATGCATTGAAAATAAAATAAATCAAATTTTTATTTATTACTCGTGAAATCCCATCATAATTGAATAAATACAGTTAAATAAAAAAATTTTATTAATTAAAAATGTGATTATAAAAATTAAGAAAGTTGCTAAAATATTTTAAATATAGACATTTAAAAGTTTTACGATCATATGAAAAAGATGTATACATATTAATTTTATTGGAACGTATTAATATTGGTTAAAAATAATATTTTCTTTAGCTGCTCAAACGATTAGACAGTGGAATGTGGAGGAAGAGGATGAGCTGTGGAACCTAATGTATGCAAATTTTRGAAATAACTCATAATATACTAACTAGAAACTTGAGCTTTATCAAATTATTATAATATATATAGCCTTAAAATGCAGACTATTTTTTTACATAAAGAAGAAAGAGAAACAAACTCATAAAATTGCAAACAATTGGTTTAAAAATTTATAATAAGAAAACTAACCTTTAATAATAACAAATTGTTTTATAGTATATGCCAAGTAAAGGCAACCTAAACTATATTTACAAATCAGAAGATTTAAAACACAAACAAGCTTGGTTTAAAATTTGGTTWAAATATTTAAAATAAAAAAGTCTGGGTTTAATTCTAAATACGAAAGAATTCATTTAAAAAAATATTAATTTACAGAAAACAAAGTAAAAAATGAATATTTATTTATGTTATTCTTTCATAAAGTTTTCAGCTAAAGTGATAAATCGTTATGTGGATAAAAAAGTTCCTACATCAGATAATTATAGACTTAAACAATTGTAAAAAAGATTTTGATTAACGAAAAAGCAACTTCAGCGCCGGAAGCAGCCAGCCGAATTAGAAATGTAAGATCAACGTTGCAGTTGCACCGCTTACTCATCTGAACCTTTCGATGATATCGTTGCATCGATCTGCGAGGATGATCAGTACGTTATTGATATTGAAATCTCAAGTATTAATGTTTTTCCAAAAAAACATTAAAGTTCAAATAATAAAAAATCAATCAACCTTGCTATAAAAATGTTAAACCTAACCAATAAATTAGGTWCTATGTAATCTCGACAGTGACTGATTTCGACAGTGACTGAATTCGACAGTGGATTTCGACACTGGACGATTTCGACAGTTAATTATTTCACCACCTCAGTTCAAATGTACATGGCTTTTGTCGAAATCAATCACTGTCGAAATCAGTCACTAGCAGGCATCTTTATAGCTATATTTTTTATTGTTTAAAATTTCAACACAAATTTTTTGTTAAACGTCTTCATGACTGGCTTTAGCAATTACACGAAACTAATTGCGCTTTTAAAATATCCGACTGAAGAATAATTAAATTATGAACTGCAATTAAAAAAACATTAAAGTTCAAATAATAATAAAAAATCAACATTGATAACCAATAATATATTTTCATCATAAATTACATATTGACTTGGAATAATACATCAATGTTTTCTTCACCACTAACTTATCCAAATTCTTATTAAAAATGTACAAAATTTGCGGCGAAGACGCCTTTTTTGAAAGGGGCAGAATGTCGTAAAAAGGAGAATTTTAAAAAAAAAAATCAGAAATGTTCAATTCGTTGGTTCTTGTCAATTTTTAAATTAAAAATAATACGAAAGTATTGCAAAAAAAGAAAAAGTAACAACGCGCTTAAAAATTTAAAACAGGATTTCCGCTCGAGATTCACCGAATTTTGCTGAGTTTAAAAATATATTTTTTCAAATCTAACTAGTCGTATTAGTATTTTTAATCTCGATCATGAATAACAAAGATTTTATCTTCATATATCCACAGAAATTAATAAAGCATAAATTACCGAGTTTAAAATATTTTACGGATAAATTTTTATATAAGATTTTAAAAAGTTGATACATTTAGTTTTTTTAAATTTGACAAAAATAAAGCAAAATAGAATATTTCAGAAAATATAAGGAATAAAAAAACTGGATTAAATTTAATATAAACATTAATTCATAATATTGTACAATGCTAGTAAACGGTAAAAAAATGCGTTAATGATTTTATTTCCGCGGTTCAAAAATGATAATAAACAAAATTGATTGAGCATTCTGCCTCTGTAATTATATAAACCAAATAATAATAATGTTTAAGCATATTCGAATAAGACACAAATTTAACTAAAAAGTTTCAAACCAAAAATTATAACTAACCTTTTTAAAATTTATAATATATTTTAACGATTATATTATTTCTTATAATAATAACTTTATTTTATGCGATTTACCATTAATCACACTAACAATTATAATAGGGTTGATTAATTAATTAAAACGTTGATTGCTAGAAACATAAAATAAATAGATTCCATACAAAGAACATAAGTCTTACAACGAAAAAATCTCATCAAATTGGTGAAATAATAAAKAATCATCMAAGCGRGCAGATCATATCTATTTCAAACAGTTGAATAACGGCTTAAAAATAAAAAATAAAAAAACATTTAACACATTTATTAAAATATTTATTTATATATACAAGACGTTGAGGTACCAAAACCGCCACAATCTTATTTGGTGAAATACAGGATCAATTGAAAACGAAAAAATGAGGCATCGTATAATTGCGACTATCTCAAATAAAGACTCAAATTACTTACCAATTAAGTATCTTCGATGTAAGCCAAACCTTTACTTTATATAAAATTACAACAATAAATTAATCAAATAAGATCTTTTTAAGCAAATAACTAACAAATTATTTAAAGAATTCTGCGCGACAAACTCTAATAAAAAAATTAAATAGCTATTTTGTAAATAGAATAAAATTTTTTAATGATTTAGAATGGTGTGAACTTAGAATATTAATTTACGCTTAATAAAAAATGGAAATTAAAACGGTCTTTATACTTAATAAAAACTGATTTATTTATTTATCACTTAATATAAAAAGTAACCTTAAATTACTTCTCATTTTATAAAATCTTAGATAAATTATTCATTGAAGAAGGAGCGCCCATACGATGCACGATGCAATTCACAAATCAACGACAGAACTCAATTTTTGCATTCTTTTTTTTTTGTCTACGATTCAAATTCCTTTTTTGTATTTGGGCGCAAATGTCGTAAAATTATTTTAAATTATATTTAATTGTCAATTTATTATTATATCTGTTGAATGTAAAAATAATATTAGTTATTTAAGAACCAGATTTCTAAACTTATTTCTTAGCCAATAAAAACGATATTAAAATTTTTATGACTTAAATGTTAGATATGGGCTTACATTGCATTATACAGTTTGTAGCGTCCCGCTTTTCAGCGGCCAAAAGGCCTTGTGTGCATTTGTCRAAAAAAATACAATTTTACATGTATGATTGGTGCTTGCGGCCGCTCTTCCATCACTAAATGGAAAGGTTATTTTTGTTATAAAAGCAAAAATATGAAAAAATTCCATACTTTTCATGCCATAAAATTAAACATAACAGATCTTAATGTTTTCCTTCAGAACACTTGTAAGTCGGGACTTTTTATAATTTAATTTTATGTAATTGTCAATTTTCTTAGTCCGAGTGCGGGTGTGTATCGCTCATGCAGTTCGAATTCAAGCCAAAATAAATTTGTATTTTAGTGATTAATAAAAGGCAAAAAATTTCAAAAACCAGGATTCAAATAATTTACGATTAAAATGAATTAACGATTATTAAAAATTAGGATAAATAATTTAAAGAGATATGAAACTATAAAATTCTGCATAACTAAAACAAAATAAAGCTAAAATTGGACAATACTTTAGCCAATTAATTTCATTTAATAGGTTCTATATAATTACAATTTATCTTGCTGAGTGTGAGGTGCCTTACGGATCATTGAAATTGTGGAATATTRATATGCGCTTGTCAGCGGAACAAATCGTCAACACAAACCGCCAACCCTTGCGGGCGCACATAACAATCTATGAAAACAATTATTATCACTTTATAAATATAATAATATAATAAAATGACAACCACAAAGTTGTAGAAGCTACCTCAGTTCTTTGAATAATAAAATAAAAAATTTGGTTAATAATTTTTTCAGTYTCTCTGCCACATTAATCGTAAMGTTGAATYATCCTTGCATAAAAAACTTACATTTTTCGAGTTCTCCTCGAGTGAGTCTTTTGAGCCACGTTGCAAAATCCAACAAATTGTGGAATGCTGATTTAAAAAGAGGTGTTGTTTTGGTTTGGTCTGTTTATTGAATTTWTGTTGCTTTAAGTTATATYWTGAGTAATTGTATGGTATTCTAATTTTTATTTTTATTTTTATTTTTCGTAATAGTTTAAATCTTCGCATAAGGATCCTGAGATACAGAAAGATCATATAAGGCCTAATTRCTCGGTTAGATTTAACTGTTTTTGGATTTTATAATAAAAAAATAAACAATATTTTTATTAATTTAATTTGATATTAGGTTATTCGGGTTTTATTTTATTTTTCGATAAAAATTAGTTAAATTATGCTATTTGCATATAAATTAATCAGTCTGGCCTTTTTTTTATTCATTTAAATTATGTTAAATGTTWAAGTAATTTTTCAAAGTTTTAGATATTTATTTTCGTGATATAAAGTTTTATTTTTTCAAATAAATTTTAATGCKCTTTTTTGTACAACTCGAGTGTTAGTTTTAAAATAATTTATTTCWTTAAAAATAAATCTTTTTGTTATAACTGAAGAATAATCTTTCGTTCATTTTTWAAATAGAAGCTTTAGCTCGTACGTCAAYACTTTTTAAATCATTTATAGATTATATTTTTAATCACAGTAAATGTTAGAATTTATTCAAATGACGATTATTAAAAAGTTGATTTGCATCTCGTTTTCTTCTGGGCCTTATTCGAAATAAACTTCCTAAATTTTTAGTGTTCAATTTTTATAATCTTTTTTTATTTATAATTTTAAATGTTTTTRGGGTTTGCTTGGCATTTTAAGTGATAATCTCTGMGTGTAAAGCTATTGAGAATTATTTTGTATTAGAAATTAACTGCKAATTAATTAACAGCTTTATAATAAATAACACATAAAAAAAGATTATGGATAATATAAAATAATATTTACCGCGTCTACCACCATGTCGTCCTGACCGTTCTTAATTTTTGTTTTCAGCATGACAGCTAAAAATTTCTAACCTTTTCAAAAACCGCTTTAAATTTTCAATTTTTAAATTCAATTGTTAACAACGTTATTTTAATCTTAGAATATAATAAATTGAAAAATTTGATATTATTTTTATAAATAAATAATATTAAATATTTAAACTTGTTTTGTTTAAATATTTTTTCTGGAGTTAAAGTTTTTTGTTTGTTTTTTTCTTTTATGTTTTCTTTTTCACAACATTTCATGAACTCCAATTTTTAGTTCAAATTAAATTGGTCGGCAGATATTTGCCCATTTATTTTATCTTATAATGGTATATTATAAACTCGTATTGAGCTGTGGGGTGCTTTTCGATCTGTTGATTTCGTTTTTCTGATCGGGTGGCTCAATATTTTAGTAACATATAATATTATTATATTAGATCCGGCATCATTTTTGAAGAATTCTTTTGACATTAAGAGTATTCTTTTTAAATACATTTTTTGAATAATTAACAGAGACCAAAGCTGCTTTCTATAAAAATTAGCAAATTTTAAGAAATTCTAGCAACCTTATCAAGATGTGCTAATATTACCGTAGCGGAAATTATTATATTTAATTTAATTATCTTTGTTTATAATAAATGAATATAAGTAATCTTTATTGACTTATGCCATTTTCTTTTGTAATATTGGGATTTGTAAAGGTTTTCATACGGCTGTTGTCATAAAGATTATTTTAATTATTATCTTCATAATTTTCTGTCTAACACATAKWGACAAACTTTTACTTAATTTTACATTTTGGAATTCTAATTAAAATATTATTGTTTATATTTAATTAATAATCTTTGAATTTTACTTATTTCATCAAACTATTTTATATTTTTTGTTAAATAAGCGCGTTGCAAAAATCTCGTTTTTTTAACTTTGTTCATTGACTGTTTGTTCAATTGATTGGTAAATTTTCARCAGCTGGTTTCGTAGTTTTTGAAAATAACGAGAACATCATGAGCCTTGTATTTATGATCGCTTGTCCAATGCACCTCCACTTCCTGATGCACAAATCATTGATGTCATCAAAATCGACTATTGAATTTTAATTCAAGCATAATTAATTGCCTATCTAATATCGATGTATGTGGCAATTATTGTGAAATTATATTTTATTACTTTTTGGTGCCATTTTTTTTATCAATAACTTTTTGTAAATAATACCATTTCCAATGTATTGAGCAAATATTCGATCTTTGTAAGTTAAATTCAAATTTTAACATATTTAGTAAAGGCATTTAATTTATTTATGTTGATTTAGGTTATTATTATTTTTTAAATTGAAGGAAAATGTTGAGCCAAAAAATATGAAAAATATATAATATTTTTTTGTTTTATTGATTTAATTCTTTTTAGCGGCTAATTATTTTTTAAGAATTATTTTTTTTGTTACTGTTTTCAATTCTTCAAACATTCATTTTGTTTTTAATAAATTAAACAGAGTTTGCTAAATATAAAATACAACAACAAACAAAAACATTTTCCTGTCATTTGCATATAAATTAACATATACTTATGACACTGTTGTTGTTACACCGCCAACTCTTGTWCCTCCGCCTTGAACAGCTCTTGATGCAAAGACAAAAAGCAACAAAATTTATATCCTGAATAATTCATTAAGAGTAAAACCCTATATTAAAAATAAACAAACCCTTCAAAAAATTTCTCCTTATAACTACAATGTTAAACGGACGGCTCCACAGATAAAGCGGATTGTAATTCCTCAAAAATGTTAAAATTTGCAACATCACAAAATCACATTAATTATTTGTGCATAAGACGACGAGTGTCTATAAAATAAAAGTTTAAACATTGAAATTGTTATAATAATTTAATTTAATAAAAAATATTGTAAAATTAAAATTTTTCTATTTTATTACATTTTAGATGTATTAAAGGTTATTTCAAAAAAGGGTATTTTATTTCATCTTAAATTTTGCTCGTAGGCACTGTGTGCACTATGGCGTAGCAGTAGGAAATGGATCCAATTTTAATGCTTTATATTTGAAATTGCTGTTGAGTTTCACTTTTAATAGGTATTTGCATTTCATCGTAATGAAATTTAATTTCTGTAATTACTTGATTTTTGTTTCCCATATTTGAGCCTTTGTTACATTAATTAATATGTTTATTTTCTCTTGCTTTTAAAGAATATTTTTTTTAAGTAGCCACCCTTCCTTTGTGCAAGTTATTCATTCGAATCATTGATGTGACTTATTTTAAAGGATAAATGAATTAATTATTATTTATATATGGGTGGGTTCATTATTATTTAAATATGGTAGTTCTTTATTATTCAAATATGTTGAAATTATATTTTTAATATATAATTTATATTATTCATTAATTTTCAAAATGTAAGTTATGCTTAATTTGATTTAACTTTTGATGACGTAACGGCGAATTCGCTCTCCAATGTGCAGCGTAGTCGTCATCATCATTGATGTGACTTCTTCCTTTCAATTTGTGGGTTTCTGCTGCTGCTGACATACAAAGGTTTAAACGACTGTTTTCATTTAAATCCGTATATAAAATTTTATCTGATAATTTTCTTCTGATAAAATGTGATTTTGTGCGGTGCAAATTTTTGGTTTTTAAACGAAAGTTTTGCCTGCAATTATTTTATCATTTTTACGCCGTGGTTCGCCATTTTAATATTCTTTTAGTTTTATTTTTAAGGATAGATCTTTGCTTATTATATTTCGTTAATTTTATTTTTAAGGATTAGATCTTTGCTTATTATATCTCGATCGTATCTAATTTAATTTTTTAATTCTAGGTCGCTAAGATTTAACATAATTTTATTAGTCGAGGTGGAGTTGAGTACTCCGGGTGTTTCCTGATCGCGTGATTCCGAAAAGACCTTTCCGTGTTACTGCCGGCTGTGTAGAATTTCTTTTTTCTTAATTTTCTACATATTATGTTTTTAATAAATAGCCATTTTTAATGAACTCAGTTATTAAGATGGCATGCATTCCGGAGTCGTAGAATCCGAAGCTAACTCTAAACATTTTATCCTTAAAACATTATTATTCATATCAAATAGAGTAGGGCAGATTAAATGAATAATATAATTAAGTGTTAATATTAAAACAGCGAATGAGATTTATTAGAGACCTAAATAGTAATGCCAATAACATGTTCAAAAATATTTTAAATACTTTTTTTTCAATGCGTAAAATTCGATAAAATTCAATAATAAAATCAGTAAGCCTTTTAAATATTGCAAAACAATAAAAAGAATACGATACGACTTTTCTATTCTTTAAAGTGTAATTATTAATTTAATCTTTTTTAAATAAAATTTTGAACTCCAATCATATTTAATATTATTAAAAATTATAGATTTACATAATTTATTCACCTAATTTCTTTTTGTTGGTGTATGCATTTATAAAAGGCTTTAAACTAAAACTTAGATTAATGGAATCACAGTTTGTTTTTAAAGTTATTTCATTTTAAATGTTTTATTATTTTTCTCAGGGTCAATAAAAACTTAATTAATAAATATTTTAAAGATATTATTAGTCTCTACAAAATACTGTTAAAATTTGCGATTAAAAATTATACACACATTGTGTTCATATCTAAACAACTCCACCATATCAAATTATTTTTATTTTAAGAATAGCCATGTTTGGTTTATACTGTCAAGGGATTATGTTGATTTTATTTTCTAATATTTAAATGGACCAAATCTGAATGTAAGTTGATAAATATTGCTACTTTTTACTTTTAGTTTTTAAAAAATATCTATTTACATCCAACTTCTTTATTAATTTAATAATCATTCAATTAGAAACGTTTAATTCTCTTATTTACTTTGCATCACAAATGAGCTATTAAAATAAGCTTTAAAATATTTTTGCTTTTTCAATAATATATTATTTATTTATTACAATGTTTTTGGAGTAAATAAAAGAAATGAAATTGTCAGAAGACACCTTTAAAGAGATTTTTAAATTTTCTAAAATTGTTAGAATTTGTAGTTTAAGCGACTGCTTTCTCAAATAACAATATTTCCCAGTTTGATAAATAAACAGTTACAAATATTATTAGCCTTTAATCGGACGGTTCATGTTTTTTTTGAATATTTAGAATAAATATTTTAAATAATTAATCATTTTTTCTGTATTTGTAAATTTTACAATACGTCTATTATGTGAGGATTTAAATATAATCTTATTTCTTGATTTGTCTTTTGTTATTTATAAATTAATGCACGTTGTTTTTCTTTGTGTTATTAAATGTATGAATAACAATTGTTAACTACTGTTCCTTTTATAATAAGTTAAATTTATTATTATTAGAGTGAAAGCCAATGCCCTGCTGGCTCTATGATTACTGGCCTCTTGTGAATCCAGAGTCTGCGCAGTTCTCCTGCTATTATTTTTATGTCTTTGCTTGTTATCAATTTGGAATTGGACCCATGCTTTTTGATACCGTTGTAATTTGAACAATTTTATTTTGCTTTTTAATAGGTTTATCTGCAAACAGGAARGGATGAACGCGGAGAAAGTGGCATATTCTTTTATATTCACAATTTATAAAACGTCATTTGACTTGCACAATGGTAGCTATGAGTTACTTAAGAAAATGCGCATTTATTTTTCGTAGTAATCCTTTTTAATATAATATTCTTCAATTTCATAATGTTGCTTAACTCTTTATAATAATAAGAGATAGTAAACATTAATTCCGTTTTTTGTTGTTTTCATTACTTTTATTTATAAAACTAATGTACTTTTTAATTTTAGTGCTACCTTTGTAATTATCCTTTTAATTCGCTCAATTGAGTTTTACGGTTTTTATTGTATATTTAATTTAAGTTTTATGCTTTCTAAATCAAACCATTTTTTTATAAGTGAGGCATTGACAATATGCCCTGATATCGTGTTCGTTTTCTCGCGGATGCTGTACTGCTGTACGGTTTAAAAAGACCGCCGTATTGATTTTTGTTTATAATATTTTAAAAATAACTTTAACTTCTTATGAAAAATTCATTTGTATCCCATAATTTCAAAAGCTTTTTTTTCAAATTATTAAATTGTTTTTCTATTTCTCAACGGTTTAGCCTTCGTGCTCACCTTAAAATCGGTTTAAAATATTTTATTATATTTAATATTTCATACATATTAATTCTTTTTTTAGGTTTTTATTGAATTAATTTTTTTCCTAATAGGTCTTAAGTTAAAATTTTTGATTCTAATAATTTAATATGTATTTTTGCTCAAACTGTTTAGTTTTTATCCTTTATAAAAATCTTTGAATAAATAATAGTTTGTTGTGCTAATCGCAGAGTAAATTCTTTTACTTTATTATACTTTTTTTTAAATATAAATTATACATAATTTCATTTTTGCTATTATTTGGCAGTTTGTTAGACAATTTTTAAAAAAAATATTGTATTATTTAATTTTTAACTTTTAACTTTTATTCAAAATGTTTTTGTTTCAAAAATATAGTTATTAAATTTATGGCTAATTTTTAAGATTTTACAAATTTTTATTAATAATATCATTGTTTGTTTTAAATTTTCTTTTAAATGCGTCAATTGCTTAGACCAAAAATGTGTTTTTTTGGCATCTAAACTGGCATATTTTATTTATTTTTAATAATAGATAAAATTTAGGATTTTTAATTAATTTATTTTGTTAATATAATATTATTAATCCATGTCTGTACTAAGAAAAATGTATCCCATCGGAAATACTCCCTTTAATAATTTAATAACATTTTATATTCAATTTTGTAATCCATGGGCAATCCTTCGATTAATAAAAACGAGATTTTGTACTTTCAATCTGGGTTTATCATTTCGGATTAGTAATAATTATTCTTGTTTTATTACATTATAACATGTTCGTAGGAAGTTTTTGACTTTCATACTTTATCTTCAGTTAATTATTAATTATATAAATTACTCGTGCCATAAGTTATATATTTTTAATGAATTATTGCGTTGAATTTTTTTGTTAAAGTCAATACTTTCTTATTCAAGTTTTAATATATCTGAATGTTATTATACTTGTTATTTCTGAATCTTTAGAAAGTCTCGGGGGTCATTTCTTGGTTAGCATAAGTATTGATTTGTTATATTTTTTTGCGTAAGTAATGCATCACTAGATTGAATCTTAATAATTAAATAATTTTTTATTATCATTGCGTATTTGTAATTTTTATTAAATCTGAAGTTCACGCATTTAACGCTAAATATATATCTATTTTTCTAATTTGATAAATTTTAATACAGATTTAACTTCTTGAAGTCTATTTCTTACATGGTTATCTTCGGGCATCTCATCGCATCCCCCATTTTGTGTCCTATCTGTACGTATGAAATGTTAAACTTATAAAACCTTTAGCAAATTATTTTTATAAATGCGAGTCAGATCTCTTTTTTTCTGCGTTTATTTAGTTTTTGTTTCATTTCTTAACAGGTTATTTTAATTTTAGATTTATAATTCGAAACCTTCTTTTAATCATTTACAATTAATTGCTTATAAATAAATGTTTAGATCACGATTTTTGTCCCTTTTGTCTAACAAGATTTTGTATTCTTAAGTTTCTAAGAATTTTATCAAAATGCGATATTTTTTGGTTTGCTTTTGGAAAGTTTAATTTAATATGATTTAAAAGTTATTATTTTAAATAAGAACAGTTGTTGGAAATTTGTTTTTTTAATTTATAATTAATTGTAAAGGGCCTCCACTATTAACTCTATTTACGGACATCTAACAAATAAGTGTTTATAAATTATTAAAGTTTTGTAAAATAATTTATTTTAAAAAAATAAGATTTATTATTCTTAATCGCTTTTACTTTATGATTGTTTCATTTGCGATTTTTTGGATGTAATTAAATAGCAATCAAATGCCAGGTTGTGCACCGCATTAAGATATATAAAATCAAATTAAATCTTGTTTAGATTTGCTTTTTCAGTCAATGAATTATTGTTCCTCTTTTTTTGATAAGACTTTTTGATGATTTGTCCATTTAAACGATCATTTATTTAGGTACATTGAAGTTTTTTTTAATAATTTTCGAATTAGGAGTTTAAATTGTTATTTGGTTGTTTGTTGTAAGAAAATATATAATATATTTTTTTTATCTTACATGCAATTAAGTTTAACCCTTTTAACTAGTTGTCAGGTAGGTAAAAAGTTTTACATTTGAGTAGTTTAATGAATTTTAAATTAAGATATTTTAGATAAATATAAATTTTAAATTAGGAACTGCTTAAAAAAATTAGTTAAAAATTGTGGGTTTAGGTGCAAAAAGACCTTTTTATTCGTTTTAGACGTATATTTATTATTATTATAGATTTTAAATTCTTAGAAATAATTATTTTAATATTTTAAATCTTTTTTTTAAGCAAATTGTTTAAAAATTTTTTTAAAATAATAATTAGGCTGGTCAAGTAATTGCCTATGGGAGTCTGGTTTTTTAAATTATTAATAATTGATATTTTTAATTTGATTGAGGTCTTTTGGCAGAGGAGATCATTTTTTATCTAAAGCATCGCTTCTGTGTTTTTATAACTTTAATATAAACCATTTGTAAATTCAATAGCATTAGCCATGATATAACCAGCATTAATATTTTAAGTAAAAAATATAAAAGTTCTTATCACTTTACAAAGTTGCAATTTTAAGACTTCTAAGACATGTTGTCAATGCAAACATTTGGTACTTTTTGTAATGGCTTTAATCACATATTTTATTTTATTTAAATCCATTTTGAGTTTTTTCCCAGCTTGAACTGAATTAAAAACTCAAGGCCCAATAGAACCAATCCATCTAGCGAATTTGCGAAATCTCGCTAATTTGTTGTTTTTTTTCTCTGATATTTGATTATTTGTGATTGTCTTGCATAGTCTTTTTGCCTTGCAGGGCCATTTGATGTACAGTGTCTATGTTAATCTGTGTTGTCTTTGGCCCATTAGTCTCAAATCTTCTATGGCTTGCAGCAGGGTTAGCAAGTCGAAATTTTGCAATATAATTTAAAAGTGAAATTATGAAATTAAAATATTAGAAACAAATATATGTTTTATTATTATATTTGATTTTTGTATGTACATGGGGTTAATTATTGATCGCAACATAATTAATACATTAAACGGATTTTACTTTTATCAGGATGTTTTTTAATAATAAAATTTATTGCGAGGCATTACTGATTTAATTAAGTTTATTTTTAACCGCGTGATGATTGTTTTATCATGTTGTACTGTTCTTTATTGCATTTATAAATTAAATAATTAATTTGGTAATTAATCTAATTAAGCCGTGTTGACTTTTAACTATTCTTGTCATTTATTCAGTTTATAAACTAGTATATTTAATGTAGGCCGTAATCGAATACCTTTGAATCTCTTGTCTTAAAAATATTAACTTACATTTTGAGTAATTTTTATCATAATTTCATTATTAGATGTTATTTATTCTTAAAAATAATATGTTACTACCAATGCATCTGGGCTCCACAAATTGGCATTTTAGCTAAATTTTAAAACTTGCATGAGTAATTTACTCATCTTTATTTTATCGCTTCTCTGATGTTGAATTAATTATATTAATGATGTGATTTATTGGGGATTTTTATTTGGTTTTTATCGATTTTAATTTACCTTAATTATCATTTTACTGTAATCAATTAAAAAAGTTGTAATTAATTTAAGTTGATTTTATTTTTCTCTTTTTATTTCATTTCATATCCAATTGATCAAATTTAAATTAAATTATAGTATATTTTTAACCCTTTTAATATTAATTGTTTTTTGAAATTCTCGGTTTTCATGCGCTTATCTTATTTTTTTGTGATACATGCTCAAGTAGAACCAAAATAATAAGATTGAAAACAGTTTCAGCCTCGATATTACAGTGTACAAATCTCGAAGAACTTTACCCGCAGAACGGTCAGGTTCATGGTTAGATATACATTTGAAGTAACCCGCGTAAGCATTAATGCTCGCATCAATAAAAATAATTATTAAAAAAGGTGCCTTCTTTGAGTTTCAAAAAATTGAATTTATAAAAACTATTTTATTGTTCAGAAACCAACAAACTCCGATGCTTAAAGGTGCCGTAAGAACGATAAAATTAGAACTAAGTTTAATACGAGCAGAGTTGTTTCAATTGAAATCAAAACAAGTAACAAAATTTTAGATTAATAATGTTTCCTTTAAAAAACAAAAATTTACAGGCCCACCAAAATCAGTTCGAAATTGTTTAAATTTACTATTTGCAACATATGAGAAGCTATATACATATTAAAGAATAAATTATACTCAAAGTGAATACCAAAATAAACTTATATGAATAAGGGCATGTTTGGTCATGTATAATTGTCAGCTGATCTGCCCTCTGAAAGAACCCGCAAAAAATTGTTCATAAAAAATCATATTGATTATTATTATACCCTTCGTGTTTGGCGACGCTGAATTACTTTCTCTAAAAAACGTGTTTTTAATGAATAAATCATATTTTGCGTATTATTGTTTACTTTCCTTTTTTAAATTATTTTTAATTTGCGTCTGACGACAATGTGTAATTTTTACATTATATTATTTTAATTTTTTTTTATAATTGTTTATTTTTCGAATCTGAGTGTGTAAATTGATGTTAGAGATATGTTGCCACAGATGTAAAATGCGTATCGGTCATTTGCTTAGCCACATAAATTCGGGAAAATAGGAATTGGCAGTGTTGAAATCCTTTTTCCCGGTTTTCGTTTTTGCATTATTTAGTCATAATTATATTATATTTAAAACTTTAAAATATGGTTATGAATAATTCAAAGATTGCATACATCACAATTATATTTAACAACATGCAAAGCCACAATCTCATTTAGCTCTTCAAAGCTAGTAGGCTAGATTAGGTCATTTGTGCCGTTGACCCAGAATAATAAAAATTAATTAATTTGTTCTGTTATTTTGATTATTGATTATAAACATATTGTTTTTAAGAATGAATAAATCTGTTTAGAATATCTGTTATTTTGATTATTAATTATAAACAGTGTTTTTAAGAATGAATAAATCTGTTTAGAATAAGATTTATTTCTTTTCAAAATTCTTTATAGATGAATCACATATGATGAACGCATTTTTTTTATTCCTTACATAAAAAATAAATGGATTGAATGGATGAATAATGATTGGCTTCTTTTTGTTCAGAATCATTTTGTGTAAAATGCTTTCACAAACATTTATTTTAAGTCTAAAAATGCTCGAACAAATAGTTTTTCAATTTTTTAATTTTAGCCATCATGAAAGTTTGCGTCAATGCTATCATCCTGGCCATCTCATCGTTGGCCATGCTTACTTTCAGCGCCATAAACGGTAAATTCGTATTGTCTCCCACAAAAGTATATTCGTTATTTGTTCTTGTTAATTTTGGGCGGATTTAATCACCTATTAATATTAAAATTTACACCTTTGGGTATAAATTTAAAAGATAAATGAATTTTAGCGGAACATTGTTTAAATAATAAAAACAAAAGAATTTTTTGCGTTCACAAAAGTATACGGTATTTTGAAATATGGATCATATGCAGGGGTGCCATATATTGCGGAAACGTGGAAATTTGCGAGTTAACAAATCATTAAATCTTCAAAAAAAAATTTTCGGCGGGGAACTCTCCCATTCTTAAAAAAGCTTGAAAAAATACGGCAATTTAAAAAATTTTGGTTGCAAATCTATTAACAAATTGAGTCGAAAATTCAAAATTTCCGACCCCCCCCCCTCTTCCCCCTCCCGCAGAAGTGAAACAGAATTCTGAAAAAATAGCATTTTTGAAAACTCCGTAAAAAATATAAAAAACACACTCCTAAAAATGGACAAATTTTTGTTAAACCGGGTTAGACCTATATATTTTAAATTTGAGGAACCAAATGCATAACTGGCTACTTCGACGCTCAAATTAGAGATTTCTCTAAAGAATGTACAGAAGACGGGCCGTGTTTTTCTGCAATGTGTTTATTTGGTAATGTAATTTTTTGTAAATTTTATGTTAAATTATTTCGGGACGGGATTCTAACCCACCCGAGCTGTTCCCATTATACTTAATTTCGTTTTTAAAAATGTAGAACACACATTTAAAAATATATGTTTTACAGATCATAAGATCTTAACCATCTACAAAGGATGTAGTTCCAAAGGAGACGACTTGGAACCTCACTATAAATCTGTTTGCGTTAATAACCAAAACGGCGACATTACTAGGCCTGATGCTTATCAAGCGCTTTACCAACTTTGCGACGACACCGATTTGTGCAATGCGCACTTGCTTAGTCCGGTAATGTTTTTCGTGTCAGGCGTTTACAATTGCCATTAAATTCCAAAAAGAATTATTTAAATTTATGGTATGAGAAATTCGGAAAAACATCAAACTATGATTTTATTTGGTTATCTGTATATAAGCAAACCAAAAAGGATCTGGTCAGCTTTTGATGATCAATTCATTTTAAGCCCCCGGAGCCCACGACAACGACGACAATGCCCACCACAACGACGACAAAGCCCACCACAACGACGACGAAAACGACGACTACTCCAACTACATCAATCACAGTGCCCTCAACTACAACTCCACAATATTTTTTCGGCTTTCTATTTGGACGTATTTATTTCAATAAATTATTTTAAAAATTTAACAATTCATACAAAATAAAAAAATACGTTAAAATTACTCTAATTTTTTTCTTGTTTAGCATACAAAATTGAGACTCCCTGCGAAACAGATTGCCATTTTGGCATCCAAGTTGGACATATGCTTTTATTTTTTTTTGAAAAACAGTAAATTAATCATTTATTTAAATTTTAGCATTAAAAAAGAAGTAGACGTGAACTCAGAAAGATGAAAATGATATGAAACAAATGACGTTAACTTAGAAAAATAACCCTAGAAATAACAAAAGAAGAAAACTTTAAAGGAGATCAATGCATTGATACTTTTAAAAATAATTCAGTTGATAGCTTTAATACATATGAAAAAGAAAATTTTGGGGTGATGATTTTTCGATCATTTGCTTTATCAAAATAAAAATAATGTGACAGAAAATATTGTCCCATTTTTGGCATGTCTTAAATTTGCCTATCAATTGAAATATTTTTCGCCGCATTGTCTTAAGAATTTTGTTGTCATTGTGTCCATTCACACGAAGGAGGCTGAGGTTCAATATTTTCGTGTAATTTGTCAAATAAAAGCCCGATTTCTTTGATTATTAACCGCATTATAAGGCACACCCATGGAGGCTAACGCGGACAAAAAGTGGTAAAACCCAGGCCTGTGCACGGTTACGAATTTTCGTAACCGTAACCGCCGGTCCTCAAACACTCATAACCGTTAACCGCCCGTAACCGCCCGTCAAATAAAATGTTCAAAAAAGTAACTAAAAAATTATTAGATGGGGTGCGTTGATGATCAAATACTCTAACCGTCTAATTCTCTCTTTTAGCACACTATTTCTTCAAAAAATAAAATGTTCAAAAAAGTAACTAAAAAATTATTAGATGGGGTGCTTGATGACCAAATTACTCTAACCGTCTGACGCTCTCTTTTAGCACACTATTTCTTCAAAAAATAAAATGTTCAAAAAAGTAACTAAAAAATTATTAAATGGGGTGCGTTGATGACCGAATTACTCTAACCTTCTAACTCTCTTTTAGCACACTACTTCTTCAAAAAATAAAATGTTCAAAAAAGTAACTAAAAAATTATTAGATGGGGTGCGTTGATGACCAAATACTCTAACCGTTAACTCTCTCTTTTAGCACACTATTTCTTCAAAAAATAAAATGTTCAAAAAAGTAACTAAAAAATTATTAGATGGGGTGCGTTGATGACCAAATTACTCTAACCGTCTGACCTCTCTTTTTAGCACACTATTTCTTCAAAAAATAAAATGTTCAAAAAAGTAACTAAAAAATTATTAGATGGGGTGCGTTGATGACCGAATTACTCTAACCGTCTGACTCTCTGTTTTTAGCACACTATTTATTCAAAAAATAAAATGTTCAAAAAAGTAACTTAAAAATTATTAGATGGGTGCGTTGATGACCAAATTACTCTAACCGTCTGACGCTCTCTTTTAGCACACTATTTCTTCAAAAAATAAAATGTTCAAAAAAGTAACTAAAAAATTATTAGATGGGGTGCGTTGATGACCAAATTACTCTAACCGTCTGACTCTCTCTTTTTAGCACACTATTTCTTCAAAAAATAAAATGTTCAAAAAAGTAACTAAAAAATTATTAGATGGGGTGCGTTGATGACCAAATTACTCTAACCGTCTGACTCTCTCTTTTTAGCACACTATTTCTTCAAAAAATAAAATGTTCAAAAAAGTAAACTAAAAAATTATTA
>MEIZ01000129.1:206203-216697 GCA_001723225.1 Globodera ellingtonae | reverse complement strand
CTGGCACCTCCGCGTCCCAACCTTTTCCAAATATTTCATCAAATGTTTTATTTATTTTTGGTTGGCTCACAGATCCATAGTTTGTGGGATGCAAATGGCTTTTGTGTGTTGAAGAATGGTAACTTAAATAGTTAGTTAATTGTAGTTTGATTTTGAGGGGAGAAAATGGGTGGAAATAATATGCCAATCAATTTTTGATTAGCCGCATTTCAATAAAATTAATTCTATTTCCTAATTTATTAATATTTTTATTAAGATAAATTCAAGTCAATAAAAAAATGAAATTTTGGCTTTTAATTATTATTTTATTCTTTACAATATATTTAATCAAAAATGCTAATTCTGTGGGCGATGGCGGAAAAGAATCAAAACTTTACAAATCATTTGATGAAATATTTGGAAAAGGATGGGACGATGAAAGTAATGATTCAAAAGACTTGAACTGTCGTCATGTTAAAGAAGAAGTTCAAGACGGACAAGTTCCAATCACTTCTGATCAGAAAAATATTGATGAAATATTGAAACAGAAATTTGATGAAATTTATGATGAAAATTGGTCGGAAGACGAAGACAATTCAGTGCCAGATCAAGATGAGAGTGTTGATGAACAGCAAAATGAGTCCAATGAATGTGAAAAAATTGAGTCTGATCAGCAAAAACGTGAAATTATTCAAAAATTCCGAGAAATGAAAGAAAATTATCGGGAAAAAAACAGGCACACACTCAATCAAAAAATGGGTTCAAATTGAGAACAAAATATCAAATGATTTGGGTGTTAGTCGTTCATCAATTTATAAATGGATCAAAGAATTGGGTCTAAGTCGAGAAACAAAGTTTAAATCAAAGTTTTCAGAGTTAGAAAAACGTGAAATTTTGAAACAATTTGAAAAGATTAAAAGCAGACGTCAGAAGGCCAACCTAAAAAACAATTCAAAACATGAACTTGATGAGAAAATTTCAAAAAAATTGGGCGTTTGTAYAGATACAATTTATGAATGGAAGCGCAAATTTGGCCTTTCTGTCAGCAACAAAATTTCTGACGCAACAAAAATTGGAATTTTGAAGAAATATGCCAAAATGAAAGGAGAAAATCCAAAAATGACAGATGCCGCTATTGCTGAAATGTTAAAGATTTCAATAGGAAGCCTAAGTAATTGGAAAAAGAAATTTAGAGAAGAAATTAAGAACCTTTGAAAATATACGGATTTTTTTAGGTCCTTGATTCAACGCGAAGATGTTTTTGTTGCAGATCGGATTTTATTAAAAAAATTGTAAAGTTTGAATTTTTTGTTTAAGAATAAAAAATATGCACACAAATTTTTCCAAATTCAATATAAAATTTCCCCAAAATTTTTCATTTCATTTAAATTGCTGATGAGATAACTTTCCAAATTTTCAAGTGTTTTGGCGACTTTTTTGAACTTTTGTGAATATTTTGGCTTTTGCGACTAGAGACCGGATTTGAGCTTCGAGCGAGACTCGAGACGAGATTCTCGAAAAAATCTCGGATCTCGAAAAATCTCGAAAACTCAGTTTTATTCGAGACGAGATTCGAGACGAGATTTCTCGAGATATCTCGTCGAGCTTTTTCGAGATCTCGAGACGAGATCTCGTCTCGACCGGTCTCTATTTTCGACGACTTTTTTGAACTTTTGTGACCATTTTGACGACTTTTTTGAACTTTTGTGACTATTTTGGCATTTTTGACGATTTTTTGAACTTTTGTGATTATTTTGCGCTTTTTTCAAAAAATTTTTAAAGTTAAATAAAATCAAATTTTTCTTGCCAAGATCACTAATTTTTTGCACAATGCCAAAATATGCACGTAAAATATGCACATAAATCGTGAAATATGCCCAAATATGCAAAATATGCACATGGAAATGCGTTCTAGAAGCTTCAAACCGAGTTGAAAACACGTTTTTCGTGCGTTTCAGACCGTTACCCAGTTGAGGAAAAAATATGCATGTGCATATAAATCTGAACCCTATTTATGATTAAAAAAAAACATTGTGAGTGTTTGAGTTCGGAGGCCTGCCTGTAATTTGAGAAATATTTATGATCAGTCCTCTGCAAATAATCATTTAATAAGCGCAAATTAAATATTCATGGTATAGAGAATTGGGATTTCTGGAATTCGGTCGGGGACAATTTTCCCCGGTGCTAGGTCGTTTCGTAAATCCGCCACATATATTTTATGAACTGTCATAATGTAAAATTGCCAAATGTTGAACTTTTTCGTGGTTTTCTGATCATAACATTTTTAAACTTTGATTAACTGCTTAGTTTAGTTTTACAAATAGTTTTTACTCATTTAGAGCTTTCCAATGGTATAAGGTTTAACAGATTTAGTGCGGTGTGAATAAAGTTATGATGTCTAAAACTATTTCATAAAATATATGTGGCGGAATTTACGAGTCAAAAATTCAATGGGAGATATTTTAATGCAAAAATGCTTGGGTTTGAATTGGAATAAATTTAAAAATTTTGTAAAACTTTGAAGGAAATCAAACCCGTCAAATTGGGCAAGGATCTTCAGCCGATCGCTCACCTGAATTTAAAAAAAAACTTTTTGCATCAGCTGACGGGGCGAATTCATAAAGGCCTTTACATGTAAATATCAAAATAAAATATTTTGTTGTACAATTCCCTACAGAGTTTACTTCCAATTAAAAAGATTATACAACTGTATTTTGAAGAAACGAAATTATTTCTTACAAAAAWTTTTCAATATAATCCGACCCAAACAAAAACATCTTTGCGTTGAGTTTTCACAACATCTGAATATTTTAAAGGTTCTTAATTTCATCTTGAAATTGTTTTTTCCAATTACTTAGGCTTCTTGATGATATNTTTGCGTTGAGTTTTCACAACATCTGAATATTTTAAAGGTTCTTAATTTCATCTTGAAATTGTTTTTTCCAATTACTTAGGCTTCTTGATGATATTGTCAACATATCAGCAATAACGGCATTTGTCATTTTCGGATTTTCCCCTTTTATTTTGGCATATTTCTTCAAAATTCCAGTTTTTGTTGCATCAGAAAACTTTTTATTGCTGACAGTAAGGCCAAAGTTGCGCTTCCAACGACTAATTGTAGTTTTAGAAACGCCAAATTTTCTGGCAATTTTTTTATCGAGTTGATTCTTTGAAAAATTTTTGAGGTTTGCCTTTTTACATTTGCTTTTTATTTCATCAAATTGTTTCAAAATTTCAAGTTTTTGCTGATCAGAATAAACTTTGTCTTGGGCTATTTGATCAAGTTCCTTTTGTAATGAACAATTATTCTCGTCTTTGACGGCATTTTTAAGTTCCCTTTTCCATTGCCTTAGTGTGCTTCTTGCAATATTTAACCCTTCAGCTATTTTGAAATCTTTAATTTTTGGGTTATTTTTTTTTATTTCACAATATTCTTTTAGTTTATCCATTTTTTCATGATTTAAATGCAATTTATGAGAAAGTCCAAATTCTTTTTTCCATTTTTTAATTGTGCTATAACCCACTCCGATACTCTTTGCTATTTGWGAATTATTTTTATCCCATTCTTTTTTTGAATATTTTCCTTTTTGCTTAAATACATTTTTCTTCTTAATAAATTCTTCAACAATTTCACGCTTTTGCTGATCAGAATAATCATTTTTGCGTCTTTTTGTGAGTTTTGTGCCAGGGACGCCATATTCTTTCACTTTTTGACATTTTTGTCCATCAATGCAATCATTTTGATCAGTTGAATCAGCTTCATCTTCTTCAATAAATTCATTGTCGTCTTCCGACCAATTTTCATCAAACATTTCATCAAATCTTTCCCTTATTTTTCTATTGACAAAACTTTCATAATGATCAGAAAAGCTTTGTTCATTTGGATTGGGCTGATCAGTTGATTTATTCTCAACTTGTGTTGTCTGTGTTTCCATTTTATGCCATTCTTTGGTTTCTGTAAATTCCGGCACCTCCGCGTCCCAACCTTTTCCAAAMATTTCATCAAATGTTTTATTTAGTTTTGGTTCGCTCACAGATTCAGCATTTTTGATCAAATTCGTTGCAGAAATCAAGAAAATAATTAATAGCCAAACTTTCATTGCCTGCAATAAAAAGATTATGCTTTTAAAAAATTATTGAAAAGGTTAATAATTTTAGTAATAAGTATTTTTTTTGTTAATATAAAGTGAATGTTTTTAATCAATGTTTTCTTTTAGATGTTTATCGTTTTGCCACGAGTCAGACAAATGCGCTCTCCCCATTAAATAAAATGATATTTTTCATAAATTTTTGAATATTTTTAATTTAATGCGCGGAATTTTTCAAAAATTATTGCATTTTTTCGTAAATTTTGCTTCAATTTTCTTAACAATAACAAAGGTTGCCGATTTTTGCAAAAAATTTTTCCGAAATTCCGAAGCAACATGCTTTATTTTGCGAAAATTTTGGTAACATTTCTTAACAAAAACCCAAAATTTTTTCCCGACGGCGTCTGTCGGCTCGTCGGGCTTTCCCCGGTTTGCTTATCCCCGAAACGGGGATCCCCGGTTTTTTTCAAAGCAGACCCATCAGTGCCATGGCATTTTGGGTCTATTGTTGTTGTGCCATGGCATTTGGGTCTGGTTTCTATTAATATCTTCAATTTCTTTACTCAGACAAGGCCGGGCCAAACAATTTCCGGAAATCCATAACCTCCCTGGTGTGGGTTTATTGCAATTCATATTCTGTTTATCACAATTAGCCGTTTTGGTCGTGACAATTATCCTWCCGTAACTCTGACGCCATAAGTACCCGCGGCAATTCCCGACAAAACTGTGACAAATATTTCAGGGTTATTATATGCTCATATTTATAGTTTATACAAAACGAAATTTTATTGCCGACAGAAAGGCCAAATTTTGTGCAAAATCTCATCGATTTCATAWTTTGTGGGAAMAAAATGGCTTTTGTGTGTTGYAGAATGGRATGAATTAGGTGAGAGAGGGGAGAGAATAAATAATCTGCCAATCAATTGCCCACTTTTTCATGCACAAATGATTTTTTTGTTAATAATCTTACAGTGAGTAACATAAATAGTTAGTTAATTGTAGTTTGAACAAGCATTCAATTAATAACGCAAATAAATCATCAGATTAATAACAAACTAAAAAATTTCTTTTTTTGCGTAAAATTTGATTGAAAAGCAAAATATTTAATTTCTTTATTTTAAAATAAAAAATGAAATGTAGCCTTTAAACCGGGTCAAAACCCGCTTTAAATTCTCAATTTCGATTTTCTATCAACTAAATCCTAATTTTGAAAGCCTATATGAGTGATTTTTTCCATTTTTAAATTAGTGGACAACTGATTCCCCAGTCAAAAGACACTTCAGTCCCGGGTCTGTAGCTCTTCAAGAAGGCCCTATGATACAGTCTTCAGAAAATGTGACGCTTTGATGTGAGTTTTTGTACCCTCCGAGTGATAAAAAACGAACAATCGCAAATATACCGATTCAGAAATAATTACTCTTAGATGGAGAGATAGCAAAAAACAAGAGTTAAGTTTTTCCGATTAATAGTGAATCTTTCTTATTCTAAACTTATTGAAGCTTTTAATTATTTTCCTGTTTTTTGTGGTACCGCATATAGAGTTGAGCTGTTCGAAATTCTCGGTCTCGGTTCTTGAGTCGAGAAATTTCTCGGTTTTTTTTTGGTCTCGGTCTCGGTTCTCGGTCTCGGGTTTTTAGTCTCGGAAAACGAAAATTTTTTGCTCTGGTAAAGATGGCATTTTGGTGAGAAATCATCATTAAAGAATTATGGGATTGAAAGTAAAAAACTCTTTTCTCCGGCGGTTCCGATGGACTGGATATGGGTAAAAAGCGTTCCAGAAATAAAAATTAAATTCAAAATTTGTCGTAAATGGTTGGCAAGATTTGCTGGCAAAATTTTGAGTTTTTCTACTCAATTTGTTAACAGAATTGCAACCAAAATTTTATGAATGCGGCTAAAGAAAATTAAGTTTCGAACAGCTCTAATATAGAGACGCCTTTACTGTTTTCCTTTAATTTTCTTTTGACAAGAAAAACATTTAAAAATTTTATGTCTTGGACTAAAACTGAACGAAATGGGTGTTTTCATTGATTTCCAACAACTCTACGGTAAGCCGCTTTCTTTTTGTTGTGAATTTAATTATAAATCTAATAATGAGGTGATGTTGCTATTTCTAAATAAGCTTTTATTAGTTCAATTTTATTATCAACTTTTTAGAATACAATGAATAAAAAGAACCTATGAGATTTTGGAAGGTCACGGATACGGACGGATAACGGATATGAGAATGTGAGGACTTCCGATGCCGCTTTGGCAGCTGCTCTTTTTTCAAGCAGATTATTAAGCAGAAATGTACAACAAATGTGTTAATTATTCGCCGAGACACTAATTTAATAATTTTTAAATTCAAATTGACTAAAATCATGGGTTGGTGGTGTTCATTGTTAAACACATCGATTTTTGAAGAAGTTCATCGAGGACAGACTCGATTGGTGGGAATTGCTGCGACAACAATGTTCTTTACGGTCACAACATTTTGCTTGGATTTGAAGATCCGATTGAATTTTGAGAAAATGATTTCTCGCATTTTTGTTGAAGCCCATAATAAAAGCCTAAATATATGAAAATAAAAATATTAAATCAAAATTCAAATTACCAGGCCGGAATGGCCACCATTGCAAAGTCGTTGATCCATGGGTACTGGTTGAAATTTGCCAGAAACAAAATGTCGTCCTCCGCCAAAGTGATGCCAAACCATTTTTGGGCTAAGGAATAGCGATTGTTTTGCTCGTCAACAAATGTTGACGCTGTCACATAGATAATCAACTTAAATGTTGAAAATATTTTTAATTTTATCTTCTTTCTTTCATTATTTTTATTTTTGTTATTTTGAATTAGGTTAGGATTTTGGATATTTTGTTTTTATTTTTTTAATGTTATGTGAAAAAGGTTGATTGATCATTAATTACCATAAACACCGTTCCCGTGAGTTCGCCAAAAAAAGTGACCACAGTGTAAATGGTCATTTTGCGTTCGAGAGCTGAACTTTGGTCGTTTTGCTTTCGAAAATGTCTCATTTTGTAAGCAAAAAGTATGGCCAAATTGAGCAAAAGGCAAATAATGACAAAAAGGACGGCCGACCAAGCGGCGATTTCACTGTTGTTGAAAGCCTAAAATTTGTAGTTATTATGTAAAATAGAGATCGACCGATCGAGATTCTCGATCGAAATCTTGATCAAACAATTTTTACCGAGCATTTTTCGAAATTTTTTCATGAAGAATCTTGATCGTTCAATTTTTTTTGAGATTTTTCGAGATACGAGATTTATCCGGATTCTCGATCAAAATCTCGATCGGTGCTCAAGTTCGATCTCGAATGTAAAAAAAAGCAAACATTCGCCGTTTTGTGGTCATCAATGGTGAATGAGACATTGTCATGTTGAACGTGGATGAACATGTCCAAGTTGAAAATTGGAATTGTGAAAGGTAAGGGCAAAAGTAATGTGACCACAACGCAAAAAGACAGCCCGCGGCGCCACAACTGAAATTTAATTCAAAATAAACAATTTATATTTTTAAATACGGCCACACCGCATCATAATTCATCGGCAACAGAATGGCAGTAAATCGGTTCAACAGCAACAATGTGTGAATGAAATTTTCAAAATGAAATGTGTAAAATGTAGTGAAATGAAACGATGCCAACACAACCCGCGGCAATTTGAGATAAACGGGCAAAAATAGGCCAATTTTTCCAAACCGTTGTGCAAGAAATGAATAAACGTAATTGACCAAACTCTAAAATATATTTATTAAAATTTTATTTTAATCACAAAGAAATTTATTTCTTACCGATGCTGCACGGACAGCGACGAGAACAAAAAATGGTGCGCCAAACTCCGCAAAATTTGTGACAATGACCGCCAACTCCAAGCAGTACAGCACAGCCGATGGAATACCAATGAGCAATGCGATCAAAAACGGAATCAAATCAGCATTTGCCAACACGGCCATGACGGAGAAGAAAATCGAATCCATTCGAACAATTGCAAATTATTTTGAAATGAATAAAATTGCGCAAAAATGATGTGCTTTGTTGTCTGTGTATACGTGTACGTTCATTTGTTACTCATTTTAACAGAACGCAACAATTTCAGCAGCTGTTCCAATTATTCCGAAGCTTTGAACAGATGCATTTCATGTCTCAATCAATTAACACCTGCTTAGCATAATTTGATTTACAATTAATAAAGAACAATCGAAGACGTTCACCACCGACTAGGCCAAAATCAGGCATTTAGCTATTCGGACATTTTGCCAAAATCGGACATTTCGACGTCCTTCGTAAACATTTTATTTTTAAAAAATGATTATCTCGAGGGGTTCGAACTAGGGTTGGACGGGACCGGGACCAGTACTGAAATGGCCCATTTACTCCATTTTGGTACTGAAATTTAGTCCCGGTTTTTCAAAATTCCTTAAAATCCCCTTATAGTGCTCCCGGTTTTTAACCAAGCATTTTTTTTCTTGTTTTTGTCCAGCAGTCCCGGGTGTATTAAAAATATAATTATGAAATTGTGAGCAATTCCCATCTGCCGGATCTGGCACCCCGGGGGCGCTCATCATGCTGCCGCAGAACCAATCTTTTTGGCGCTTCATCCTCAGTGGGGTGACCACGCCGGCGGAGCAGGGCGTTGTAAAGGTCCGGCGGCGCCGATAGGCACCGCCGGGAAAATTTTCTTTAAGATTGAACAATATTTGTTAAGAAAATTGGTCCAAAAATTAGGAATGTTGCAAAACAAAGGGGCCCGCTGTCATCAAATATTTTTTTTTTAATTTGAAAAAGTTAAAAGATTTTTTAGAATTGTTTAAACTAAACATAAAAAATAAATTACATAGTAGGTAAACCGAACCCCGCCCTATGCACACTTAAACTGCCTCCACCATTCACCACTACACCACAACTAAATTGCAAATATCCGCTCAAAATTCCATGCTTAGGGATGCATTTTTGATTTTCCAAGTACACGATAAATATCGTAATAATTTCTATTTTTCGATCGATAAACTTCGATAAATTATCGTTATCGAAAATTATCGAAATATCCGGATTTTCTTCGATCGATAGTATCGCGATAATTATCGAATTTATCGTATCGTGCCGCATACTAGAAGTGAGTGGTTCAGCTGGTTGAAGTGGACGGGTAAAACGCCTAAGCCGATTTTGATCAAATTCGTTGAAAAGAATGAAATGATAATTAATAGGCGACATTTCATTTTTTATTTTAAAATAAAGAAATTAAATATTTTGCCTTTCAATCAAATTTTACGCAAAAAAAGAAATTTTTTAGTTTGTTATTAATCTGATGATTTTATTTGCGTTATTAATTGAATGCTTGTTCAAACTACAATTAACTAACTATTTATGTTACTCACTGTAAGATTATTAACAAAAAAATCATTTGTGCATGAAAAAGTGGGCAATTGATTGGCAGATTATTTATTCTCTCCCCTCTCTCACCTAATTCATYCCATTCTRCAACACACAAAAGCCATTTTKTTCCCACAAAWTATGAAATCGATGAGATTTTGCACAAAATTTGGCCTTTCTGTCGGCAATAAAATTTCGTTTTGTATAAACTATAAATATGAGCATATAATAACCCTGAAATATTTGTCACAGTTTTGTCGGGAATTGCCGCGGGTACTTATGGCGTCAGAGTTACGGWAGGATAATTGTCACGACCAAAACGGCTAATTGTGATAAACAGAATATGAATTGCAATAAACCCACACCAGGGAGGTTATGGATTTCCGGAAATTGTTTGGCCCGGCCTTGTCTGAGTAAAGAAATTGAAGATATTAATAGAAACCAGACCCAAATGCCATGGCACAACAACAATAGACCCAAAATGCCATGGCACTGATGGGTCTGCTTTGAAAAAAACCGGGGATCCCCGTTTCGGGGATAAGCAAACCGGGGAAAGCCCGACGAGCCGACAGACGCCGTCGGGAAAAAATTTTGGGTTTTTGTTAAGAAATGTTACCAAAATTTTCGCAAAATAAAGCATGTTGCTTCGGAATTTCGGAAAAATTTTTTGCAAAAATCGGCAACCTTTGTTATTGTTAAGAAAATTGAAGCAAAATTTACGAAAAAATGCAATAATTTTTGAAAAATTCCGCGCATTAAATTAAAAATATTCAAAAATTTATGAAAAATATCATTTTATTTAATGGGGAGAGCGCATTTGTCTGACTCGTGGCAAAACGATAAACATCTAAAAGAAAACATTGATTAAAAACATTCACTTTATATTAACAAAAAAAATACTTATTACTAAAATTATTAACCTTTTCAATAATTTTTTAAAAGCATAATCTTTTTATTGCAGGCAATGAAAGTTTGGCTATTAATTATTTTCTTGATTTCTGCAACGAATTTGATCAAAAATGCTGAATCTGTGAGCGAACCAAAACTAAATAAAAC
>MEIZ01000129.1:194515-206103 GCA_001723225.1 Globodera ellingtonae | reverse complement strand
GCATATTTTTTATTCTTAAACAAAAAATTCAAACTTCTACAATTTTTTTAATAAAATCCGATCTGCAACAAAAACATCTTCGCGTTGAATCAAGGACCTAAAAAAGTCCGTATATTTTCAAAGGTTCTTAATTTCTTCTCTAAATTTCTTTTTCCAATTACTTAGACTTCCTATTGAAATATTTAACATTTCAGCAATAGCGGCATCTGTCATTTTTGGATTTTCTCCTTTTATTTTGGCATATTTCTTCAAAATTCCAATTTTTGTTGCGTCAGAAATTTTATTGCTGACAGAAAGGCCAAATTTGCGCTTCCATTCAGTAATTGTTGTTCTACAAACACCTAATTTTTTTGCAATTTTCTCATCGAGTTCATGGTTTGAAATGTTTTTGAGTTTTGCCTTCTTACATTTGCTTTTAATCTTTTCAAATTGTTTTAAAATTTCACGTTTTTCTAACTCTGAAAACTTTGATTTAAACTTTGTTTCTCGACTTAGACCCAATTCTTTGATCCATTTATAAATTGATGAACGACTAACACCCAAACCATTTGATATTTTGTTTTCAATTTGAACCCATTCTTTGGCTGAGTGTGCGCCTGTTTTTTCCCGATAATTATCTTTCATTTCACGGAATTTTTGAATAATTTCATGTTTCTGTTGATCAGACTCAATTTTTTCAGATTTATTTGAATCATTTTGCTGTTCATTAACACTCTCATCTTGATCTGGCGCTGAATTGTTTTCGTCTTCCGACCAATTTTCATCATAAATTTCATCAAATTTCTGTTTCAATATTTCATCAATATTTTTCTGATCAGAAATGTTTGGAGCTTGTCCGTCTTGAACTTCTTCTTTAACATGACGACAGTTCAAGTCTTTTGAATCATTASTTTCATCGTCCCATCCTTTTCCAAATATTTCATCAAATGATTTGTAAAGTTTTGGTCCGCGTTCGCCCACAGAATTGGCATTTTTGATTAAATATATTGTAAAGAATAAAATAATAATTAAAAGCCAAAATTTCATTTTTTATTGACTTGAATTTACCTTAATAAAATATTAATAAATTAGGAAATAGAATTATTTTATTGAAATGCGGCTAATCAAAAATTGATTGGCATATTATTTCCACCCATTTTCTCCCCTCAAAATCAAACTACAATTAACTAACTATTTAAGTTARCATTCTTCAACACACAAAAGCCATTTGCATCCCACAAACTATGGATCTGTGAGCCAACCAAAAATAAATAAAACATTTGATGAAGTATTTGGAAAAGGTTGGGACGCGGAGGTGCCGGAATTTACAGAAACCAAAGAATGGCATAAAATGGGAACACGGACAACTGAATGATCAGACTCTGTGAGAGGAGGATTCTGATCAGTTGAATTGGGTAAAATTTGGTCGTTTCGTGATGGAAAATATTTCTGACATCTCATAAATATTTTTCCTAAACCTTTTAAACCTAATAATCATCCTTTTGAAAAAATGGCGATCGATTACATATGAAAAACGGAGCTGCATTACGGTGTCGACTTTGTGGTCGTCAAAATTGGATTGAGTCACTTTTGCGTCATCTATCATCTATGCCAAATCTTGCAAAAAACGGACATAGGATAGAGAACATTAAATTAATGAAACGTGTCGATAAACAGCTTTTTGAGTTTTTTTCTTCAGTAAAAAATGACACGCACTTCGATACGCTTAACTTTCCTTTTAAAACTTTCAACATCCCTAGAAAACAATATATTTCACAGAATTGTAGGGTTTATAAACAGAATTCTAGGGTTTATAACTGTTGTATAGAGGATAAAGCATTAAAAAAGCCAATTTATTTTTTTTTAAATTCTTCAAACTCTGCCAAATTTTGGAAGGGGTAAGAAGGGAGCATTAAAGGCATGACTGCAAAATTTGGTCACGAAATATAACCGTTACGTCCAAATTTTACATTTGTTTTTTCCGGTTGGCTCTGTCGGGTCCATTCTTGGTTTGAGTATGGACAACAATTGGGAGACGTTTTGTTCACGCTTCTTTATCAATAGGGATGGGATTTTTATGTTTTTTATGTTTTTAGTGCTTATTGTTCTGAAGAATACGGCACAAAAATAACCTTTTCGCGTTGGTTTGAGATTTTTGGACAAGGTTGAAATTACATATTTTAACATATTTCGGGGCTTTTGGGGGAAAAAGCATATTTTGGGAAAATGTCATGGCATTGATGGGTCTGCTTTGAAAAAAAACCGGGGATCCCCGCTTCGGAGATAAGCAAACCGGGGAACGGGGATCACCGTACGCGGATGGGCAAAATCCATTTTTAAGGGCGCATTTTTTGAAATTGCTAAAAATCAAAATTTTTGTTAAACTTAAAATGCACAGTAAAGAATAGGCAAAATGTTAGCCCCGGGTGGGACTCGAACCCACGTCCTCCACCCAATCCGTGGGCAGCTCTTCCAAAATTAAAACATTTGATGAAATATTTGGAAAAGGTTGGGACGCGGAGGTGCCAGAATTTACAGAAACCAAAGAATGGCATAAAAWGGAAACACAGACAACAGAAATTGAGAATAAATCAACTGATCAGCACAATCCAAATGAACAAAGCTTTTCTGATCATTTTGAAAGTTTTGTCAATAGAAAATGTGTTTGTTGATGAAAATGGTCGGAAGACGACAATGAATTTATTGAAGAAGATGAAGCTGATTCAACTGATCAAAATGATTATTGATGGCAAAAATGTCTAAAAGTTCATGAAAATGGCACAGCAAAAGCGTGAAATTGTTGAAGAATTTATTAAGAAGAAAAATGTTATTTAAGCAAAAAGGAAAATATTCAAAAAAAGAATGGGATAAAAATACTTCTCAAATAGCAAAGAGTGTCGGTGTCTGTTATAAAACAATTCAAAAATGGAAAAAAGAGTTTGGACTAACTCATAAATTGCAATTAGATAAAGTAAAAAAGGAGAAACTAAAGCAATATTGTGAAATTAAAAAAAATAACCCAAAAATTAATGATTTCAAAATAGCTGAAGGGTTAAATATTGCAAGAAGCACACTGAAGGCAATGGAAAGGGAACTTAAAATGCCGTCAAAGATGAGAATAATTGTTCATTACAAAAGGAACTTGATCAAATAGCCCAAGACAAAGTTTATTCTGATCAGCAAAAACTTGAAATTTTGAAACAATTTGATGAAATAAAAAGCAAATGTAAAAAGGCAAACCTCAAAAATTTTTCAAAGAATCAACTCGATAAAAAAATTGCCAGAAAATTTGGCGTTTCTAAAACTACAATTAGTCGTTGGAAGCGCAACTTTGGCCTTACTGTCAGCAACAAAAAGTTTTCTGATGCAACAAAAATTGGAATTTTGAAGAAATATGTCAAAATGAAAGGAGAAAATCCGAAAATGACAAATGCCGTTATTGCTGATATGTTGACAATATCATCAAGAACCCTAAGTGATTGGAAAAAACAATTTCAAGATGAAATTAAGAACCTTTAAAATATACAGATGTTGTGAAAACTCAACGCAAAAGATGTTTTTGTTTGGGTCGGATTATATTGAAAAATTTTTTGTAAAATTTAGTTCTTCAAAATACAGTTGTATAATCTTTTTAATTGGGAGTAAACTCTGTAGGGAATTGTACAACAAAATATTTTATTTTGATATTTACATGTAAAGGCCTTTATGAATTCGCCCCGTCAGCTGATTCAAAAAGTTTTTTTTTAAATTCAGGTGAGCGATCGGCTGAAGATCCTTGCCCAATTTGACGGGTTTGATTTCCTTCAAACTTTTACAAAATTTTCTAAATGAGTAAAAACTATTTGTAAAACTAAACTAAGCAGTTAATCAAAGTTTAAAAATGTTATGATCAGAAAACCACGAAAAAGTTCAACATTTGGCAATTTTACATTATGACTTTTTTTGAAATTTATCAACCCACTTCGACTTTGCTGTCGTAGTAATTAAACGACTTCTCTGCAGTCAATAACACTTAGATTATTTATTCCTCCGTTTACGGAAAATTATCAAAGTTGTCCTGAGACCAGTAAGAGGGAGAGTGAAAAAATGTGGGCGAAAACATACAACCAAAATTGGGGGAGACAAAAGGTCCAAACAAAATGCCAAGATGAGAACAATTTTAAAAGGGAAAAGTCCACAGGGGAAAGTCAACTTAACAAAATTACTACATCCCCATCCCAAAACAAAGGCGTCCCTGCCGCCAAAGTCTTCAGCGGCCCTCAGGTGGTGGTTCTCAGAACAACGCGTCATCGCCGGTGCTGCGGGCCCTGTCCTCGCTGATCGTTCCCGCCACGCGGCTGCCAGCGTCCGTACGGGTGGAAGCGTCCAGCGCCGGTCGAACCATCGAAAGTGTGACGTCGGGGACCGCCCAGGCCACCCGAGCCCTGACTGRGCCGCCGAACGTCTTCCAAACCGGCCGACCCGAAMCTGTGGCGACGGGGGTCCCCCGGACCTCCCGAAGCCGTGCCGACCGAATTGCCCGCCCGTCGATGGTCACCCGGACCGCCCGAGGGAATTACTCGCACAACCGAATGGATCGCCCGAATCTTCAGCTGCTGATCGCCCGGAAATTCGGTTTGCGTGAACAGCCAGGCCTTCAACGCCCGCACGCCCGCGTCCTTCATCAGTCCGTCCGCCGTCACTCGCAAATTGTCAAACGAGTTGCCGAATCGGAACACTTCGCCAATCGATCGTCCGTTCTCTGTCACCCAGACAGGAAGGAATGGCGGCTGGCTCATCATCGGTCTCAGGCGGGCGACCAACTCTTCATATTCGGCCTGCTTGTTGTGCACATAAGGCGGGCATGTCCAAAGGAACTGAACGTGCGGAAACCGCCGGCACCACTTGGCGATCATTTCGAACTGTTCGGCCATCACCTCAACCGGTTCACCCGCCAACAGAGAGTCRCGTCRGGCWATTATCAGYGCCGCCTTCACTTTGCTCGACAGTACTGTCGGCTTCAAACTGCGGACAACRTCGGCCAGCGTRCCTTRTTTCGGCCCYACYATCGCGGTRTGGTCCAYCACTTCGCCCAGCTGATTMGCCGAGAAATCGCCGATGATTACGCGCGGGTGCGCGACAAATCTCGTGGCCCGGTGGACAATCTTCGCCCTCATCCGTTCCAGCACCCAGGGCGTCGCTTCGAGCAGRTRRTTCCACTTCTTRTTTTCGGACTCCGCCAYCYCAWCGATTCCTTCCGGRCRCTGCATRCCAATGCGCCCGAACTCGCTCTCTTCTAARGCCCTRCTCGCGACCGAACACTTCTCAAACCAGCTCTCTAACGCCTTCATTTGGTCTTCTTCAGTCGGATACAGTCCCGTGCCGACATAATCCCTTCTTTTAGCCACGAACAGCCTTAGTTCTTCATTTGGCTCTCCTTCAACAATCGCCTGGGCCAAATTTCGGGCGCCGTCATTGATTTAACGGTCCCTGCCTTCAAAAAAAAACACAGCAAAAAGTGCCTGAAGCGGCGTTTTGACCGCCATTGTCCCGAGTCCAGCATTTCCAAGCGCCGGGTCGAGTTCCAACATGCTGAGCGCCCCGCAAAATTCGTGCTCGCCCTGGCCTTCCGTACACGTCGCATTCCAGCCAAAAATGCCGTCCTCCGGTTTGTCGACGTACATTGTCTCTGGAAAAGACTGAATTGCCAATTTTCCCAATTTCCCAACCAAATCCGAAACTTCTCCGTTCCTTTCCCTTTCGTCACCCCTCTTTACTTGTGCAATTGTCCCTAATTGCATAATTTGTGCCGAATTCATTCCCCTTTTATCCCTTTTTTCTCCGTTCAGCGGCCCCGTGATCAAAGTGTTTAGAACGTTCTTAAACGGATTTTTCCCCTGGGATTGTCGAAATATCGGGAATTCCGGGAGGAACTCTTATCAGACGTTCGATGGGGACTTTAATCGGTTCGGCTTGCTGCTTATCGATTGGCACTAGAACTGCCGATCATTCGCCAATTTCCAAAATCAGGTACGGGCCGAAATGAGTCCACATCAACTTTTTATGCCGAGATTTCCGGTTTAGCCCCGGGAATGCAACCATAACCCGTTCTCCCACACTAAATTTGTTCGCTGTGACTTTCGGTTGCGAATCGTACCACTTTTTGCTTGTTTCCCTTTCTTCCTTTGAATTCTCTCTCGCCTCATTTAGCATGTTAAGGGATTTTCTCGGAATAATTGGATGTATGTGTCGGAATCTATAGTATAGGCTGGGTTGACTGGTATTGGCACATTGCCGTCCAGTGGAAATCTGGCCAATTTCCCGAATACCAGTGAGAATGGCGAAAATTGTGTCGTTTTTGTCGGTGTAATATTATACGAAAAAATGATATACGGTAGTCTTTCATCCCATGTCCAACAGCTGGCCGTCGACTTTTTTAGCATTCCTATTATAATTCGGTTCATTCTTTCAACCAAACCGTTTGCTTGCGGGTCGTAAGCGGCTGTTACAGATCGCTCAATTCCCAGAATTTTTGTGATTTCTTCTATCGTTGCATTAACGAATTCCTTTCCCCTATCCGAGTGTATTTTTTCTGGTGTGCCGTAAATCAGTATCATCTTTTCGACCAGCACTTTTGCGACCGATTCCGCCGATTTGTCCCTAATTGGTTCTGCGATCATGTACTTTGTGAAGTGATCCACCATAACGCAGATGTACTTGAAGTCGGACTGACCCGCGCATTTTCCTTCGTGCCGTTGTTTGACCAAATTATCTCGAAAATTCGCTGGGACGAATAGTCTTAACTTTCCATTCGCTTCGCACAGATAGACAATCCCTCCAAAATGGCGTATTTGTGACACGTGTCTCTCAGATTTTGGGCTTTTCGCGGATCCTCCGGGTTCGCTTTCCTTTCCAGAAAATCGTAAATGTGCTTCATTTCATTTRCCTTCGTTTCTCGGACCCATTTCTCTCTTTCTTCCGCGACTCCTCGCTCCGGTTCCTTCCCCAAAATTCGAAGCGCCCCAAGGACCGCAATGTGTTCCTTATCAGTTGGTTCGACGATTTCTTGCCCTGTCCTTTCGAAGGAGCGTGAGAAGAGATCTGCGATGACATTCTTCTTTCCCGGCTGATATTCGACTTTGAGGATGAACTTAGAGTTTAATTCCAAAAGCCATCGGTCGACTCGCGCGTTGCCGGTTTCAGTCTTGCTTCTGAACATTCCGACCAGCGATTTATGGTCTGTCAGCACTCTTGTCGGCATCATTGTTATGAATTGGGCGAACTTTTTTGCGCCGAAGCGTACTGCTAGGGACTCCAGCTCGGTTGGCGCGTACCGACTTTCGAATTTGTTGCATTGACGCGAGGCGAAGTAAATTGGTCTCAGCCTTTTCTCTTCATCATGCTGACATAAAATTGCCGAAATTCCAACCMTGCTTGCGTCTGTCATCATGACAAAACATCGAAGTGGGTCYTCTCTTGCCTTCTCGAAGTTCGGGAAGTACAGGATYACGTCACTCAGGATTTTCTCTTTCAGCTTATCGATCGATCGCATTTCTTCGTCTCCGATTGTAAACTTCACGTCTTTTTGGAGCAGACGGAAAAGGGGTGCCGCYATGGTCCCGAATGCGTAAATGAACTTCCGGTAGTAKGTGAAAAAGCCCAGCAACGAGTGCAGCTCCTTCCTTGTCTTCGGGACTGGAAGTTTCTCGATTGGCTTGACTTTGTCCACGTCCATTTTGATTCCTTCCCGCGTCAACACGTGTCCCAAAAAGGGCAATTCTTTCGTGCCAAATTTGCACTTTGCCAATTTCAGTTTCAGTCCTGCATCTCTGTCGACAAAAGACAATTTCGAGGTGCTTTAGGTGTTCCTCGTAAGATTCCGAAGCAATCAGGAGTCGTCTATATAGACGAAAAGAAAATCATTAATCATGCCCTCGAATAGACGCGTCATAAACCGCTGAAACGTTGCCACCGCGTTCGTTAGCCCAAAAGGCATGACCGTAAATTCGTACAGGCCATGCTTGGTTGTAAATGCTGTTTTTTCAACCGAGTGTGTCTCCATTTTGATTTGCCAGTATCCGGCCATGAAATCCAACGTACTGAAGAATTTCCTGCCGCCAAGCATTAGCAGTGTATTGTCGATGTTAGGCATCGGGAAGCTGTCTTTCCTTGTGACTGCATTTACTCGTCTAAAATCGACGCAAAACCGCAAGGTTCCGTCTCGTTTTGGCACCAATACGATTGGGCTTGACCATGGCGACTGTGATGGCCTGATTATGTCCCGATTGAGGTAGTCCTGCAGCATTGAGGCAACTTTTTCTCTGTATGCGTATGTGACGGGTCTCGTTTTTGACCGGATCGGCGTCTCATCCCCTGTGTTGATTTGGTGTACTGTCAGATCAGTTTGATTCAATTCCTCAGTTCGTCACTGACGCGACAACTTTGTTGTCTCGACCGATCCCAACTGATGGCTCCACTCGAACTTGCTTCTCGCTCTCAGATGACACCAAAATTTCCTTTCCTTCAAAATCGTCGTGAATTCCAAACTCGACCATTTTGGTTGACCGCGGCTCTAACACGGTTTTATAAATAACTGTAAGGGAGCCGGTTTTGTTTGTCTTCAGCCTTTCAAAATCGATGAGCGCATTATTGGTTGCATCGAACATTTTGAAGCCCAGATCTTTCAGTGCGTTTGTACCAAAAAGCAGATCGAATCCGATTGCGGCTGTGGCGATGTGAACGGCTACTTTGACTTCCTCCGCACCGCCCTTTCGTAGGATCGGCAAGCAAACCACTCCCAAGCACTTCAATTGCCTGCCATTAGCGTCGGAAATTCGAGTTTCGGGTTTAAAAATCTCCAAACTCTCAAGTTCAGCTTTTGGTTTCTTATCAACTCGTACAAGAATTTCGCTTCTATCACCGATATTTGAGCTCCTTCGTCAAGCATGGCCTTCGTCTCTACTCCGAGCACTTCGACTTGGACCGCCATCACCTTTCCGATCATTGGAATTTCCGGTTTGCTGTTGTCGGATGCCTGGATTTTAATGCTTCGAAAAAGCTCCCCATATCTTCCGTTAGTTCTCCCAAAAGTGGTTCGTTCCGGTAAACGTCTTCCTGCTGCAACACAAAACAGTTCTGCTTTAGGAAATTTCTCGCTTGAAATTGCCCGTTTCGGTTGCCACTGTTTCCGGTTGGCATTGTCTCTCCCGATCGTGTTCGATTTGCCCCCGTTGCAATAACATTCGGTTGATTCCCTTCTGAAATCTCGGGTTCTGTTGTTCCGGTTGCCTTTGCTGTCTTCCCCGAGTGCAGTCTCTTGCCAAATGACCTGGTTCGTTACAATTGTAACAATTCCACTGCCGTTGTGGCTGATACTGCTGAGTTCGCCATCCTTGGTCTCTCTGTGCCTGTCCGTTGAATCTCGCCGGCATTGCTGACGGTCCGACGGCTTGGCTGTATTTTGGTCGAAAAAAAGATTGCCCCGAAGTTTCCAGTTTTCCCTGTGCTTTCCCATGGCTTGAAAAGCGTTTGGTCGCCTTCTGTGTTGCTTCTGCCCTGGCTGCAAGCGACACAAATTGGTCCAGGCTCATGCCCGGAGCTCTAACCAGCTCCAAATTCAGTGCCACTTCGGGGTTGTTCATTGCCCGGATCAAAAATTTGATGGCGTATTCCTCGCATAAGTGTTGCGGTAGTCCTGCGTAAGCTCGGTGGACTAAACCGGCTATTCTGTTCGCCAATTCGTCGATGCTTTCACTCGGGGCCCTTCGAACTCCTTGCATTAGCGCGTCGAATGAGTTGAGATTGTTCGAGTCGCTCTCTTCCAGCAAGTTAACCATTTCGCGTTTTATCGCCGCGTATACATGCGGGTGTGTATTTCGTGCAGACTCAAATGCACGTTCCGCCCGGCCGAAAACCTTTGATTCAAGCGCTCTTATCTTTTGCGGGTCTGTCCAATTCGCCGAATAAAAGTCGAATTTCTTAAAGAATTTCTTAACCCCGTCCGATCCTTCGGTGCCATTCAAATCTGGGATCCTTTCCAGAACAATGCCGTAATCAATATTTCCAGAAACCTGTTGCGGCATTTGAAGAACTATGGGTTGGGCAGCTGCGATGCCCCTTGCCTCAAATTGCTGATTTCTTCCTTGCTGGTACTGTATTGGCTGTGCGTAAGCAATTTGCGGATTTTGCCTTTGCTGCCGATTGTTAAAATCTTCTTGCTGAAATCGTTGCTGCTGCCTTTCTTCATTTTGTCCCCTCTGCGGCCAGTTTTTGTCGCGGTTTACTTGAAAAATTGGTGGCGGTGGTTGGCGGTACTGAGAAGTGCCTTGGTGTTGCACCGGTCTGTATTGTTGCTGCTCGATAAAATCCTGCGGCGGGCGATAGCCCTGGCCCTGTGAAATCACCGCCGAATGCCGTATTTGACGGACTTCAACTCCGTGCTGCACCAAATTATGTCCGAGGAAGTGCCTCGGAGCCCACTCGTTACCATTTACCTCCAGCACCGGGGTTGAGGTGCGTGGACGCAATGGCGGTCTCCCTCTTTCTCCAAAATTTTGTTGAACCCCTAGTCCTTCGTTTCCCTCATTTCTCTCACCCCTGCCCAAATTATCGGCGTACTCCCTCAAAATACTTGCAAAACCTCGATTTTGAAGTTCCTGTTCCTCGTTGTCGTCTGCATTTTCGTTCATCTCGTCACGATTTTCCGGGTTTTCCACGTTCAAGAGCTGTTCCCTCAGTTGCTGTTCGTCCATTCTTCTCTCTGGAATAATCATTTCGTGACTTTCGTCCATGAGGTTTCGCCGTCGGAGTTCTGGTCCTGTGGTGGGTTATTTCTTTCCATTACATTCCCCTCCCGGTCAAGCCTTATTCCTTCGTTACGCGCGTCACGTCTTGTAAAATATCGCGAACGTTGGAAATTTTGCATTTTTTAAGCTGAAAGCGCCTCCCAGGCGACTTTTTTTTTCCCCAAATACTTGCCCTCCCGGGTGACTCACTGAATTTTGCACTATTTGCACGTCCAAATTTTGTCAACCTTTGTCTCACCCGGAGATCAGTTTCTGTTGGCGGTTTGTGACTCTCCCGAATTTTTCCAAATTGCAATTTTTCCGAATATCTTCTCGCCCAGAGATCGATATTCTTTTGTCCCTCAAAAGTTCACGAAATTTTCAAAAATTGCACTTTTCTTAACCTGTCTCACCCAGAGATCGGTTCTGTCAAAGCTGAGCCTCCGCAATTATCCAAAAAATGCAACCTTCCTAATATCGTCTCACCCGGAGATCGATATTTGCCGCTGTTGCCTCACTTCTTGGCCTTTTCCACTCCAAAATTCCTCCTACTCCCGATCTAAACTTCAGCACCGCCGATAACGCTTACCTGTTCTGTTCGGGAGCGCCACGTAGTAATTAAACGCCTTCTCTGCACAATTTCAAGAAGAACGAAGAACTTTTAAAATATACGGATGTTGTGAAAACTCAACGCAAAAGATGTTTTTGTTTGGGTCGGATTATATTGAAAAATTTTTGTAAGAAATAATTTCGTTTCTTCAAAATACAGTTGTATAATCTTTTTAATTGGGAGTAAACTCTGTAGGGAATTGTACAACAAAATATTTTATTTTGATATTTACATGT
>MEIZ01000129.1:160880-190009 GCA_001723225.1 Globodera ellingtonae | reverse complement strand
TTTTTCGAACTCAGAAAACTTTTCTAGATTTAAACCCAATTCCTTGATCCATTTATAAATTGTTGTGCGACTAACGCCTAAACTATTTGATATTTTGGCGTCAATTTGATGCCATTCATTTCTGGAATATTTTCTTTTTTTCTTATAATCTTCTTTCATTTCACGGAATTTTTGAATAATTTCACATTTTTGCTGATCAGACTCATTTTTTGCACATTTATTGGACTCATTTTGCTGTTCATCAACACTCTCATCTTGATCTGGCGCTGAATTGTTTTCGTCTTCCGACCAATTTTCATCATAAATTTCATAAATTTCTGTTTCAATATTTCATCCTCAATATTTTTCTGATCAGAAATGTTTGGAGCTTGTCCGTTTTTAACTTCTTCTTTAACATGACGACAGTTCAAGTCTTTTGAATCATTACTTTCATCGTCCCATCCTTTTCCAAATATTTCATCAAATGATTTGTAAAGTTTTGGTCCTTCTTCGCTTTGGCCCACAGAATTAGCGTTTTTGATTAAATATATTGTAAAGAATAAAATAATAATTAAAAGCCAAAATTTCATTTTTTATTGACTTGAATTTACCTTAATAAAATATTAATAAATTAGGAAATAGAATTATTTTATTTTTTTTCCGGTTGGCTCTGTCGGGTCCATTCTTGGTTTGAGTATGGACAACAATTGGGAGACGTTTTGTTCACGCTTCTTTATCAATAGGGATGGGATTTTTATGTTTTTTATGTTTTTAGTGCTTATTGTTCTGAAGAATACGGCCCAAAAATAGCCTTTTCGCGTTGGTTTGAGCTTTTTTGGACAAGGTTGAAATTACATATTTTAACATATTTCGGGGCTTTTGGGGAAAAAAGCATATTTTGGGGTTTTGATTCATATTTTGAGCATATTTTGGCATTTTTGACCAGAAATTTGAAAAAATGCACCCCAAAATCATTGATTTCTGGCTATTTTTGAAAAATAATTCATCTTAACTATGGACTTTTAGTCATTTATGAAAAGAAGGCCTAAAAAATTGAACTTTTGCGTAAAAAAATAAATATAAAAAATGTCGGCGCTGAAATGGCTGACTGGCGCTGAAATGGTCAAATCGCGATGAGCTGGCCTAGCGGTTAAAATTCCGGAACTTTTTTCAAATTTATTCAACTTTCCAAAAATGATAAAATAATACGCGAAAAAGCTTTAAATCTATTTATTAGGCGTTCAAAGAAGTAAAAAAATTAAGTATTAAGCAAATTAGTGTACTAAAAGTGCCACTTTTCGGTGCATATTTCGGCATTTTTGGCATATTTTGGTGCATATTTGGCCATTTTTGGAGTATATTAATCCCATCCCTATTTATCACGAAACGCGTATTGTGGGCAGTCGGATGCTATCAAATTCACAAGGAAAGAGTTTGGGTACTTTTKGGCTTTGCGCCCGCAGATACAATTTTGGTGGGGGTGGGCGGGCAAAACACACGGTTAAGCGAACGAGGCGAGCGGAGGAGAGCCGCCGGGATCTCAATTTGCCCTCTTTTAGTGGCTTTAATGTTTTTCAAATTCCATTGGCCGGCGGCATCAATAATTGTCCTAGTTTGAATTTTATAATTAGGGGCTGCTGTATTCTAAAAATATTTCCCACTGTAAGGAGTTGGACAATTGCCTATTTAAATGAATTTCATTAATTCTACATAACATTCCATCGGTCACCGGGCTTCCCTATTCAATCTATAGCTCAGGAGACTCAAGACGCAAGACTCAAGCCAGAGAGTCGAGACTACAACTCCATTTTGTAACTTTTCATTGTCGGAGAGACATCAGAGGAATAAAACACTTTATCATCAAATGTCCAATTCGGGAAAAGAGCCATCAGAGATCCAGGGCCCGGATCCTTCCACTGAATATTCCCTAATTCCATCTGAGTCCTGACGGTGCGTCGACTGGGGGGGGGCACAGTGCGCATCCCTCACTCCCCCCTATCCAGCGGAATTGTTAGCTTCAACTCTTCGAGATCTTTCGAGTGATCATTAATAATTTGAGCTAATATTGAAAATTCCTTCCTGTTTAAGACCAGAAATCGAAACATGCCAGTTTAAAGGTAAAGCCGAAGATTTGAAAACGCCGCCGCCAACAAACTTTGGACAAAATGTCCATCACCAAATCGACCGGCAGAACACTCAACTTGGACAAATTGAACCCAATTCAACTAATTAGATAAATAATAATTTTTAGCTCTATTAGAAATCAAGACAAAGTGATTGTCGAAAATTCTATTGACCATCGTTTCATTCAAAGACTTCCCGAGTTTGATTTATCAATTTCCTGAACTTTTGCCGCGGCATTCACTTCCACAGAATGTCCATCGGAATTTGCATGCAATTGCTGTCGTTTAAATTGCCTTTTCCATCTAATCAAAGTGGCACTTCCAATTTTCAACATTTTGGCAATGTCCCCGTCACTAATTTTTTTAGGATTTTGGTCCTTAATTTCATAATAACGTTTCAACAATTCCTTTTGTTGGCTGTGGGAGTATTTATTTGGTTCTGTAAAAGAATTTTAATTAATATAAATAAATAATAAAATTGTGATTGAAATACTCACCGGTTTGGCCAAGTTCACGTTTCCAATTGGAAATTGTTCCAAAACTGAGGCCCAATTCTTTTGCGACAGTTTTATCTAATTRATTTTGAGAGTATTTGATTCCGGSCCGCTTTAACTCGGCTTTTCTTTGATCAAATTTCTCTACCAAATTTTTTTGCTCATTTTTTGWCTTTTTTGGGCTTATGCCAAATTCTTTTTTCCATTTATATATTTTTAAGCGGTTGACTTTTAAATGTTTAGCAATTTTCTGTTCAATTTGATTCCATTCTTTTGCCGTATATTGTCCTTTTTGCTTAAATTCTTCTTTAATTGCGTGGAATTTGGCAACAATTTTACGTTTTCGCTCATCTTCAGCAATATTTTCGTTTGAAGAAGTTTCGTTTTGTTCTTTATCACTTTTGACATTATCAGAGTGATCAGACTCTGTGAGACGAGGATTCTGATCAGTTGAATTGGGTTCAATTTGTCCAATTTGGGTGTTCTGTCGGTCYATTTGGTGATGGGCTTTTTGTCCAAAGTTTGTTGGCGCCGGCATTTTCAAATCTTCGGCGGCTTCATCTTTGTCCCACCATTCTTCTACGAATAATTCGTCAAATGTTTGGAGTGGCAATTCCTCCAATTGTACGGATTCGGCTTTGTCGAGTGAATTTTTTGCGAAGAATAAGGCCAAACTTAAAATCCAAAACTTTTCCATTATCTCTCACAAAAATTTTCTTCACTTTTAAAGAATAATATTACTTTTTTTAATAAATAGTAAGTATTGAGCTTTGCTAAAAATAATTGAAAGTAATAAATGACAGCACATTGAAATGGGCATTCATATAATCAATCATTTAATAATATTTCACCCCAATCAATATTCATGACATTTCATAAATATTATTCCTACTAATAATCTTCATTTTATAGAAATGGCAAAGCGGGTTTTGAATGGGTTGAAATTTTTGGAAATTAAGGAAAAACGACTTTTTAAGTAACACCAAATTCGAATAGAAAAACAGGGGAAAAGATAGAGACTTAGGGTTTTATTAGACTTAGGCCTAAGCCACCCTGGCTTGGGGTTCGTTAGGCTTAAGTCTAAGCCACCCTGGCTTGGGGTTTGTTAGGCTTAGGCTTAGGTTAACACTCTCACAGGAGCGATGAGACTGGAAGTATTTAATCAAAAATCAGTAACAGCGCTGGATAAATGGGCACGGAATTTTACGGACTACATCCAAAAATTTTGATGTTGAAAAATTAAATATTATTTATTTACCCTCCGTTGTACATTCCATAAAATCGGCAAATTTCATTTGGGTGTACTTTAGTCGCTACCCGTGAAAAAATCGAGAATATTAAAAAAAAAATAACTCAAAACAAATGATGTTTCTTGCCACTTAGGCCTGGTTGGCATTTTGTCCTGACACGAAACTTGAAAAGTGTTCCGGTGCGGATACAGCCGAAAAAATAGAATGAAATTGTTAACAGATTTYGTGTTTTTCAAATTTTTGACCATTCATTCAAATGCTCCCCGAATTCGAGTTCCCAAATTTCCTAAACATTTGCCGCGGCATTTTCTTCCACAGAAAGTCCATCGACAGAATTTGGATGAAGAAAATTTTTTGAAGATTAGCAATATTTTTTAAGAAAACTTGCTTCAAAATTAACGAAACTTNTTAAATTTTTGGTGTTTTCAGTAAAAATTTCCGACTATACTTTTTGAACTTCAATTTTCTTAAAAATAATTGAATAAAAAATTGCTCTGATTTCAGCATTTTATGAATATTAAAATAATTAAGAACATTTAACTTTGAACAAAAAATTTGGTTGTTTTCAAAATTGAAGTTTATTGCTTAGGAAGAAACTCAACAAAGCAATTTTACATTGATRAGTTCAGCATCATTGGCACTTTCGTTTCTTGAGGAAGCGGCATCGAAAAATATTTTGAGTATAGTGGCACCTGAACAAATAAGGTATGATACAAGAAGTGCGTGCATACCCTACTTTTTAGGTTTCTTCAAGATTTTTCGATTTCCTAACATTTGACCGGTCAAAATTTTGTTGCAATTAAAAAAATGTCAAATCAAATAAATCCCATCTCATTTATGTTCAAAGAAATTGCTTTCAATAACCATTTTAGGCAAATTCTAAACTCATTTTTTGGATCTATTCAGTTTTCAAATTAAAAATAATAATAAAGATATTTTAATTTTCAATAATTTGCTAAGTAATTTTATAAATATTCAATTAATAAAATATTATTGAGCAGTGGAATCAAGCCTTTAATTTTTTGGGTGAGAGTCAAGATTAAGAATTCGAAATCAAGATCCGGACTGAAAATTTTTATATTTTTARTTCAAGTTTTTTCAAGGCCCCGAGATTCGAGACCGAGAAATCACCCCGAGACTCGAGATTTTGACCCAAAAAAATCGAGAAATTTCTCGACTCGAGATAGTGTTGGCATTAAATTCGTATATTTACACGCCTAAAAATATCCTGCTACTAGAGGGTGCTTAAACCGCCGGTTTGAAGACCCGGTTTCAGAAATTTGCTTCCCACAGCACTAATAGTGATAAAAAAATGTGACAAAAAATATTTAAAAATCATTAGCAAATCGTTTTTTTTACAAATCATTCCAAATTTATATTCTCAATTTCCTGAACATTTCRATCGACAGAATTTGGATTGAATTGCTGTCGTTTAAATAGCTTTTTCCATCTATACAAAGTGCATATTCCAATTTGGAACATTTTGGCAATTTCCTTGTCAATAATTTTAGGATTTTGGTCCTTAATTTCATAATAAAGTTGCATCAATTCCGTTTGTTCGCAGTGGGAGTATTTTTGTGCTGTAAAAGAATTATTTTTAAGATAAATAAATAATAAATTGGGTTCAAAATACTCACTGGTTTGGCCAAGTTCACGTTTCCACTTGTAAATTGTTACAAAACTGAGGCCCAATTCTTTTGCGACAGTTTCATCAATTTCGTGTTTATAGGAATTTTTGAATCCGTCCCTCTTTAACTCGGCTTTCATTTGATCAAATTTCTCTAACAAATTTTTGCGCTCATTTTTTTTCTTTTCAAAGTTATGCTTTATTCGACTTATGCCTAATTCTTTTTTCCATTTATATATTTTTGAGCGATTGACTTTTAAATGTTTAGCAATCTTCTGATCAATTTGATTCCATTCTTTTGCCAAAAATTTTCCTTTTTGCTTAAATTCATCTTTTATTGCGTGGAATTTGGCAACAATTTTACGTTTTCGCTCATCTTCAGCGGGCGGATTCTGATCAGTTGAATTGGGTTCAATTTGTCCAATTTGGGTGTTCTGCCGGTCYATTTGGTGATGGACATTTTGTCCAAAGATTGTTGGCGCCGGCGTTTTCAAATCTTCGGCGGTTTCATCTTTGTCCCACCAGCCTTCTCCGAATATTTCATCAAATGTTTTGAGTGGCGTTTCCTCCAATTTTACTTTAACGGATTCGGCTTTTTCGTGTGAATTTGATGCAAATAATGACACAAAAATTAAAATCCAAAATTCTTCCATTTTATTTGCGCAAAATACCTCTGAATTAGTGTCATTTATTTGAAATCCCAGTTAATTTTATAATTAAACGTAAAATTCGGGGTGGGAAAAGAATTTCGCTCAAATTAATTAAAGAATATTAAATATTTACAATTATTACATATATTAATAAATATTATTTAGCTTTGGCAAAAAAATTATTGAAAATAATAAATGCCAGCCCACAAATGAAATATTCTTTAATAATATGGCCTAAATCTTTTTTAACAGGACCAAATCAATATTCCTGACATCTCATAAATAATTTTCATCATCATCTTACAAAAATTATTATCGATTATAATAGCAAAAATAAAAAATAATTATTTTATAAAATTTTTCTATTTTTCTCAAAAATTTTTTTTAATTTTAAAAAGTGGTTTTTAGGTCCAAGAAAAGTCCATTTCATGAGAATAAAATTAATTTTTAGGATAAAATTTTGGAAAAATTTTAATTGCTTTGCTTGATAAATAATTTATCGCGTAAGCTGATTGCGAGTACTTTGGGGGCGTAAAACAGTGTTGACAACAAGCTTTTCTCACATGGAGCTGCCGGGAGAGGGTGAGTGCAACGTCTTTTTGTGACACCGGAAACTGTTGTCGAATTCGCGAGCAATCGAGTAAGAAATTTTTTTTGGCATTTTCGTGAYTTAAGCAGATGCCGCTAGTGCACTATCCAGGCGATATTGAATTGATAGATTGTAGATGTGCGAAAAGACGTCGTCGGTGCTATATCTGGCATTTGTACCTTGGTTGCTGGCAAAATAAATATTTTGCGTCCTTCAGTGCAAAAGCAGCTCCGAGAAGCAGGTAGCATGCGACACCAGCAGTCCCAACCGAACTATCTGACACGGAGACGCACTCACAATTGGGAAGAAGATGCAGCATTGAACCTCGCCGAAATGCAGGACTTGCTCGAGCAACGCCGTTTGGAAGAAGAGCGGGAAGCAGTGGTACAGCAAGCTCGTCTAATTCCGTCAGTAGACCAAAATTTGGAGGAAAACTCGATAGCTCGCGAAAGGGCGCAGGACGGCAGAGCTAATGAGCAACAGAGACATCATCTCTTTTCAGAAGGCATGGAGATGGACGGATACAACACAATCGCGAGCACTACAAAATGTCCAACAAGCAGGACGAGATAACAATGAATAACGCAGCCGTCAAGCCGGACCAGCAGTAACGAGGYCATGTTATAACAGCMGAAAATCCGGACACATCGCGCCTTACTGCCAAGAGCCAAGGCGCAGCGGCCAATCCGCATACCGAACCAGCTATAACCGACAGACGCAACCACAAGTCTGGCCGAAAACCAATCAGCCTATGCAAGGAGATTTGAACCAAAACCGAGGGCCATGGTACCCACAGCAAAATTTCACCCCGACCCGAACCGGCGCCAACAATTTCCTTTAACGATGGGGAAGAGACACAATTATGATGAGCGCGGTCACCAAACAAACGGTTCAGCCGGATCAAACGCAGCAAATTGCATTCAGGTCGAGGAGGTACCGAAAGAGAAGCTTATAGTCGAAAGCATTGGCACAGACTGAGATGTCATGAAATGGTTAGAGAAACTTGGATGGTTAAACGCGGACGGGAAGGAGAGCTTAAGAGTGGGGAAGTTGGTTGTGATCGAGCGATTATTCCACGAGGAGAAGACATCGGCAATGCTGGATGGAGGCGTCCAGCTGTCCCTGATTTCACCGGATCCCTTTTCAAGCTGGGGAACAAGAGGGTGTTCAGCACTTATGAGCGGTTACTGGCATATCAGAATTCATCCCGATGTCGTTGAAACTGAAAATAACGAAATGACGTTTTGTCGCAGAGAACTGCCATTTTTGGGTCACATTCTCACACGGCGGGGAATAAAGTAGGACTTGGACAAAATTCACCTGATTGCAGATTTCCCACCCCCACAGACGAGAAAAAGCTTCAATCGTTTCTTGGAGTTATGAAGTACTACAGTGGGGAAGGGACGTTTGTTGGGTTCAATTTGTCCAAGCTGATCAGTTGAATTGGGTTCAATTTGTCCAAGCTGATCAGTTGAATTGGGTTCAATTTGTCCAAGTTGGGTGTTCTGTCGGTCGATTTGGTGATGGACATTTTGTCCATTCGGCAAGATCGCTACCCCGCTGTTTCGGAAACTGAAGAAAGATGTACCATTCACGTTGGGTAGTGAAATTTAAGGCAATCAGCGTTCTTAAGGCAAAAAACGCCGAAAATGTGGTACTTCACTTCCCAGCTTTCAATGCAGCACAAAATGACCCAAGCAGAATGTTCTGATGATGACGGACGCGAGTAAGATAGGCTTGGCGGCAATATGTGTCAGCCGGATTTCTTCGAGACAGCATTTTGCCAGCGGATACGCGCGAAATTCAAAGGGTTATGTCAATGACCCCATTTTACACTCTGATTGATAGGCTGTTCTACCAATGCGAACAACAAACTGGAAAGCTGCGAATTTTTTTCGTACCAGAGGCGTTTCGAAAGTAATGGTGGACGAGCGCCATTTCGGAATTTGCGTAGGACATTTCAGCGCCAAGCTATTCCTTCAGCTGGCGGAAAAATAAGACAAGAAAGGACGATAAAAAAATTTGAGCAAATTTTATTAATTGATTTTTAAATGTTTTATTTTGCTATTCAAAATCGCTCGCCATTTTTATATAATGAATTAGGTGGAAAAATATTTATGAGATGTTAGGAATATTGATTTGGTCACGGTTCAAATTATGGAAAAATATTTATTAGATGTCAGGAATATTGATTTGGTCACGGTTCAAATTATGGAAAAATATTTATGAGATGTCATATTGATTTGGTCACGGTTCAATTATGGAAAAATATTTATTAGATGTTAGCAATATTGGTGCCGCTCAAAGCTATAGGCAATATTATGTATTAAAGAATATTTATATGAATGCCCATTTTAATTGGGGCTGTCATTTATTACTTTTAATATTATTTATCAAAGCTAAATAATTTTATTAATATTTGTAAAAATTTGTGAATATTTATTACTTTTACAGAAATTCTTTAACACCAAAATAATTGACTATTTTCCATAGAATTTTACGATTAAATTATAAATTACTTTTTCATATAAACCTCGCTCCGATTGCCCGAATAAAATGGAAGAATTTTGGTTTTTAATTTCGATGGCTTTATTTGCAACAAATTCACTGGACAAAGCCGAATCCGTAAAAGTAAAATTGGAGGAAACGCAACTCAAAACATTTGATGAAATATTCGGAGAAGGCTGGTGGGACAAAGGTGAAGCCGATGATTTGAAAACGCTGGCGCCAACAAACTTTGGACAAAATGTCCTTCACCAAATCGACCGGCAAAACACCCAAATTGGACAAAATGAACCCAATTCAACTGATCAGAATCCTCCTCTCACAAAGTCTGATCACTCTGATAATGCCAAAAATGGCACTTCATATGAAAAACGTAAAATTGTCGACAAATTCCACGCAATTAAAGACGAATTTAAGAAAATAGGAAAATATTCGAAAACTGAATGGAATTCAATTGAAGTAAAAATMGCTAAACATTTAAAAGTCAATCGCTCAAAAATATATGAATGGAAAAAAGAATTAGGCATAAGTGGAAACCCCAATGGAAAAGAAGAACGTAAACATTTGGTAGAGAAATTTGGTCAAATGAAAGCCGAGTTAAAGCGGGGCGGATTCAAAAACTCTTATCCCAATCAAATAAATGAAACTGTCGCAAAAAAGTTGGGCCTCAGTTTGGCAACAATTTACAGGTGGAAARGAAAAATTGCCAATACCGGTTAGTATTTCGAGTATTTTGTATATTAATTTAAAATTCTTTAACAGCACCAACACATAAACACTCCCACAGCAAACAAAATGAATTGATGACACGTTATTATGAAATTAAGAACCAAAATCCTAAAATTAGTGAGAAGGACATTGCCAAAATGTTCAAAATTGGAAGACGCACTTTGTATAGTTGGAAAAAGCAACGACAGCAATTTCATAAAAATTCTGTCGATAGACATTTTGTAGACGAGAATGCCGCGGCAAATGTACAGGAAATTGGCAACTCTAATTCGGGAAAGATTTGAATGGCTATCTTTGAAAGAACCCCAAATCTGTTGGCATTGTTCTCTCTTTGAACTTTTCCCCTTTGGCATTATCTTTATGGCATTTTTTGTTACGGGCATTTTACCCATCCATTAACTGTGATCAAACTTTGATCAGCATTTATACGACGCCATCATCACTTTTAGGGGTCAAATTGTAGGACTCTTCTCGCCCTTTTTACATTTTATGTCCCGAAGATTTRGCCAAAGGACAAAATATCCCATTTGATATTCATTCRTTTTGGATTTTAGTCTTTCATCATAACTAMGGCGGCGATTTATATGGAAATCCATATTTTTTTGCGCACTTGAAACGGCTTCTAAATGCGATAAATAGTATTTTTAGCTTTGGTTGGAGCTTCTAGAGCCATTTTATAATCCATATTTTTCCATATTTCGCGATTTTTATCCATATTCCATATTTTTCCATATTTTGCCATTTTTCAAAAATTCCTTAACAAAAATGCAATAAAAACGAAAAATACACAAGGATACGAGTTTTGGAGCAGTTGGTGGAAAAAGTCGTATTTTAAAAAATTTAAAATCAAAATGCCAAATTATTTTTTTCCAAATCATCTCTTCCAACTMAGCTAATTAAATCAATAAAATTGGGCTGTAAATATAAGGGTTTTTGAATCCGGCCCGAGAGGAGTTGAAAGCAAGATGCTCACAAATTCGGCCATAAAAAATGAACATGTGCCATTGAATCAGGGTTGCGTCGAATTTTACAATTTRGAGGTTTTACTTACGTTTCAAAAATCGAAAGACGAATTCTTCGAAATTTTTGGCGAATGAGAAATTGTATGTTTGAGTATACGAAATTTTCATGTGCGGGCTGAGCACCGACTCAAAAAGACACTTCAGTCCCGGCTCATAACTTGCTTCAAAGTATTAAACGATCGGCCAATGTTTGAAAGAACCCCAAATGGTCATAAGTTCTAAACCGGTTACGAAAACCKCGTCTCTAAAAATCCCGTTAACCGAAAACCGTGGGTATCGATTTTTAAGCGGTACTGTAGAACCCTAATAGCAACTAGAATGCGGCGCAGGACCGGATCCTGCGCAGGACTTTGCAGGATCCGGTTGCTTTGAACGAGTGACCTTCTCTTCCCTCCCTCTCCGAAAAAACAAAAATAAATCGAAGACCAAGGCATACAAAGTCCGAATATTTTCAATGGTTCTTAACTTCTTCTTTCTCTTAAGAAAATCAAAAAGAAAAAATAACAACAATTTTATAATCCAATCCACAACAAAAATAAAATTTTTGCGTTGAGTCAATATACAAAGTACGAATGTTTTTAAAGATTCTTAATTTAATCTTTAAATTGTTTTTCCCAACGACGTAGGCTTCTTGTTGAAATCTTTAATACATCAGCAATAACGGCATCTGTCATTTTCGGATTCTGCCCTTTTATTTTGGCATATTTCTTCAAAATTCCAATTTTTGTTGRATCAGAAATTTTGTTGCTGACAGAAAGYCCAAATTTGCGCTTCCATTCAACAATTGTAGCTCTACAAACGCCCAATTCTTTTGAAATTTTATCATCAAGTTCATGTTTTGAATTGTTTTTTAGGTTGGCCCTCTTACATTTAGTTTTTATTTTATCAAATTGTTTCAAAATTTCACGTTTTTCTAACTCTGAAAACTTTGATTTTAACTTTGTTTCTCGAATTAGACCCAATTCTTTGATCCATCTGTAAATTGTTGAGCGACTTACACCCAAACCATTTGATATTTTGTTTTCAATTTGAACCCATTCTTTGGCTGAGTGTGCGCCTGTTTTTTCCCGATAATTATCTTTCATTTCCCGGAATTTTTGAATAATTTCACGTTTTTGTTGATCAGACTCAATTTTTTCAGATTTATTGGACTCATTTTGCTGTTCATCAACACTCTCATCTTGATCTGGCACTGAATCGTTTTCGTCTTCCGACCAATTTTCATCATAAATTTCATCAAATCTCTGTTTTAATATTTCATCAATATTTTTCTGATCAGAAGTGATTGGAGCTTGTACGTCTTGAACTTCTTCTTTAACATGACGACCGTTCAACTCTTTTGAATCATTACTTTCATCGTCCCATCCTTTTCCAAATATTTCYTCAAATGATTTGTAAAGTTTTGATTCTTTACCGCCATCGCTTACAGATTCAGCATTTTGGATCAAATTTGTTGCAAAGAATAAAATAAGAATTAATAGCTGAAGTTTCATATTTGTCTAAATTTATTTAAATAAAATTATTAAGAAATTTTTGTGCAAGAATTTTTTTGAAATGTGGCAAATCAAATTGGGCAGTTTATGTGGTTGTGAAGGGTAAATGCCTGAATCGTCAGAAACAAATCAATGGCATAAAATGGAAACATTGACATTAATAATTCAGAATTGTCCAATTGACTTTTCTGACTACATTTTCTCGATTTTTTAGAGTTGTTCGGGGCACTTTTGAAAAAATATGACAAAATAAAAGGGAAAATCCGAAAATGTCAAATGCCGTTATTGCTGATATGTTAAAGATTTTAACCGAAAGCCTAAGTAATTGGAAAAAACAATTTAAACCCTTTGAAAATATACGTATTATGTGAAAGACTCAACTTGAGTTTGATGATGTTGAAAATTTTGTAAGGAATGAATTTTTCGTTTCTTGAAATCGCAGTTGTGTAATCTTCTTATACACTTTCCAAAAAAAAAAAGATTAAATTTGAATTGTTATCGAACTTAACAATAGATTTTTACCAAAAATGAACTTTACGACCGAAAAGTTCGATCAAAATATTTCAATGCAAGGCGAATCTTTAATTAATATTTAAATTCAGCCCCCCTTCCCGTCAACGAAAATTGTGCAAAATTCAGCAGTTTTTGGACCATTTTTTCTAAACAAATTCCATCAAAATTCAAAAACAAGGCAATTAGCAGACTGAGATTGTCGCCCTTTTAAAAGACGCAGCTTCATCTATTTGCCTAGCAACACCACCCACTACATGTTCGCAGGGTGGGTAATAATTATTCTTCAAATTGTTTGGCTGTATGTTCATCTATCACTAAATTTTGTTCATTTTACCCAATTTCTATACTTCACTTATTTCAAATGCATCGCGGAAGAGCGAAAAAATGATCAGATTGATAAAATCAAATTTTGAGATTTCGTAATTTGCCGGAAATTCCGGACTTTTTTGGGTCCGGCATGTCGGATTAGCCTAAATTCCTTCCGAATTCCGGACAATTTTTTAGCATCCGGTTACATCCCGATTTGCACCAAAATCTGAGCCGATAGGAACAACCGATAAATTTTTTTGGAGATTTTAACGATATTTATTAAGAAAATTGGTCCAATAATTATCAATTTTACATAAAAAAAGGGTCTCTACTCTTTATGCGTTTTTTAATTATAAAATCCGGTAATATTTAAATATTTCTACAACAATCAAAGATGATTAGGGCGAGGCGAAAATCAATCCTTAAAATAAAAAAAATTTATAAATAATCCGAGCCCAAACAAATAATAACCATCTTCGCGTTGGACTATAAAGTCCGTAAATTTTTGCTGGTGTTTATTTCATTGTTTTTTCGAGTTACATAGGCTTCTTAATGATATGTTCAACATATCAGCAATAACGGCATTTGACATTTTCGGATTCTTCACTTTTATTTTGGAATATTCTTTTAAAATTCCAATTTTTGTTTCTTCAGAAAACTTTTTGTTGCTGACAGAAAGGCCAAATTTGCGCTTCCATTTATGAATTGTTCTTCTACAAACGCCMAATTTTTTTGCAATTTTCTTATCGAYTTCATTCATTGAAATGTTTTTGAATTTTGACTTCTTACATTTGCTTTTTATCTTTTCAAATTGTTTCAAAATTTGACGCTTTTCTAACTCTGAAAACTTTGATTTAAACTTTGTTTCTCGACTTAAGCCCAATTCTTTGATCCATTTATAAATTGTTCTCGGACAAACGCCCAATGTTTTTGCAATTTTCTTATCGAGTTCATTCATTGAAATGTTTTTGAATTTTGATTTCTGACATTTGCTTTTAATCTCATCAAATTGTTTTATAATTTCACGTTTTTCGGACTCAGAAAACTTTTTTTGGTTTAGGCCCAACTTTTTAATCCATTTATAAATTGTTGTGCGACTTACACCCAAACCATTTGATATTTTGTTTTCAATTTGATTATGTTCATTTCTGGAATATTTTCTCTTTTTTGTATATTCTTTTTTTATTTTACGGTATTTTTGAATAATTTCCCATTTTTGTTGAACAGACTCATTTTTTTCACATTCATTGGACTCATTTTGCTGTTCATCAACACTTTGATCTTGATCTGGCGCTGAATTGTTTTCGTCTTCCGACCAATTTTCATCATAAATTTCATCAAATTTCTGTTTCAATATTTCATCAATATTTTTTTGATCAGAAGTGTTTGGAGCTTGTCCGTCTTGAACTTCTTCTTTAACATGACGACAGTTCAATTCTTTTGAATCATTACTTTCATCGTCCCATCCTTTTCCAAATATTTRGTCYAATGATTTGTAAAGTTTTGACGCAGATTCAGCATTTTGGATCAAATTTGTTGCAAAGAATAAAATAAGAATTAATAAGCCACATTTCATTTTTTATTTTCGAATGAAGTAATAAAATATTTTGCTTTTCGAAATCAAATTTTACATTAAAAAAAGAAATATTGAAGTTATTTATTATGATTTTATTTGCGTTTGGAAATTAATTGAATGCTTGTTCAAACTACAATTAACTAACTATTTAAGTTATTCATTGAAAGATTAATAACAAATTATTTGTGCATTAAAAAAAAGTGGCCAATTGAGCGCTCGCCCACAGAATTAGCATTTTTAATTAAATTCGTTGAAAATAATGAAATAATAATTAAAAACCGAAATTTCATTGCATTCTTTAAGAATAAAAAATGTTAATATTTAGACAAATTTAAATCAATAAAAAGTCAATGTTTATTAATCCAATGCTTTATATTTTGCTTTCCTGAGAAGATCAATCGTTCAAAGCCAAAATTTTTTAATTAAAATATTAATTATTACATGTAATATTATTTTATTTAGAAAAGAAAAAATAAATTCAAAATGGCAAAAATTTGTAATCAGGGTTTAAWWAKKAWTTTCAGACAATTTTTGATAAAATAAACATTTTTAAACCAAACAGATCCACGCCTATGCTTTTTWWAAATTTAAAACCATTTGAAACCAGGTTAAAGATAAGCGTGCAAAATTTTAAAACTTGAAGCTTGACTTTTGGGCGCGTTCCGGAAGCGGTTGGCCTCCGTGCGGGCGCGTCGTATCTGCTTGTTGACCTGTGCTGGCCCGCAGATYAACACGCACATCTACGGCACTTCCGGGTGCAGGCTTCGGCGGCTACACGAAAGATTAAAAAGAAGGATTTATTCAGAACAATGACTAAAAGTGTTTAATTTTTTTGAGTGTAGTGCATTGGTCCGGACTTGAATATCCAGTAATTGTTAGTACAAGTGTTTTGCTGTTCCAGCTTGGCATAGACTGTTCAATTGACTTTTCCTATGATTTTTGGAACAGAACAGGGTAAAAATGAAGGTGATTGGTTAGGTTATACAAAATGATGCAGGAGAGCAACCAGGGGCAGCTCCTCAGGGGCTTAAATAACACTTTGAGGGGGATGGGCAATCAACAACTTTTGTGAAGGGTGTAATGCAGTATAGTTTTATTTCTGAAAATTTTATTTTTTGAAGAAATAGTGTGCTAAAGAAGAGAGAGTCAGGCGGCGAGAGTAATTTGGACATGAACGCACCCCATCTAAAAATTGTTTTAGTTTCATTTCTGAAAATTTTATTTTTTGAAGAAATAGTGTGCTAAAAAGAGAGAGTCGGGACGCGAGAGTCATTTGGACATGAACGCACCCCATCTAAAAATTGTTTTAGTGTAATTTCTGAAAATTTTATTTTTTTGAAGAAATAGTGTGTTAAAAAGAGAGAGAGTCAGGCGGCGAGAGCATGCTCTAAAATTTGTACTACTGTATGTCAAAACCATAAACAAACTTTGGTTTTGAAACAACTATGAAATTCATGAAGGCAAGTGCAAAAGCTATTGTCACAATCTTCGCGCTTTTTCCTACGAATAAAAAATGGTGAAAAAAGTAATTCTTTATGTGTAAATCTTAGTTTGAATCGGTTATGAAAATTAATTTGCTAGTAACTTTCTTCAAAATAAAATGAGAAATTCCTAAACAGAGCATTCAATAAAAAGAAAGTTGATTCGAGTACTTGAACATKAGACAACAATAGGGTCTTTTGGTTCACAGTTTAACCACTGAGCCACTTGATATTATGAATAAAGGTTGAAAAATTCAAATATATTAACAATTTTTCCATTCGGTACTTTTTTCGGTACTCAATTTTTGTTCGGTCGGTACCTTCGGTTCTCAGATTTTTTCGGTCGGTACTTTTCGGGAAAGTACCGAAAAAGTACCGGTACAGAACCATCTGTACTTTCCGAAAAGGTTCGGTCGGTACTTTTCGGTAAAGTACCGATGCCTGAGTACCGAAAAGTACCGAAAAATCCTCGGTACTTTCCCGTACCGTCCTATCTCTACTACAAATTCAATCCAGAAATAACAACAATTTTCTACTAATCGATCCCAAAAAATAATTACATCTTCGCGTTGAGTCATGGTCCTACAAAGTCCGTTCAAAGGTTCTTAATATCTTCTCTAAATTGAGCTTTCCATCTTTTTAAACTGCTTCTTGAGATTTTCAACAAATCAGCAATGTCACAATCACTCATTTTTGGATTCTTTCTTTTTATTTTGGCATATTTCTTCAAAATGCCAATTTTTGTTGCATCAGAAATATTATTGCTGACAGAAAGGCCAAAATCGCGCTTCCAATAATAAATTGTGCTAAAACAAACGCCCAATTTTTTTGCAATTTGCTCATTAAGTTCATTCTTTGAAATGTTTTTTATTTTTGCCTTTAAACATTTGCTTTTTATTTCATCAAATTGTTTCAAAATTTCACGTTTTTCAAAATCAGAAAACTTTGACTTTGTTCRTTTTTTTAGCCCAAATTCTTTTATCCATTTATAAATTGTTGTGCGACTAACACCCAAACTATTGCATATTTTGTTTTCAATTTGAATATGTTCATTGGCGGAATATTTTCTTTTTTGAGTATATTCTTCTTTAATTTCACGGAACTTTTGAATAATTTCCCATTTTTGTTGATCAGACGCAATTTTTTTAGATCTATTGTACTTATTTTGCTGTTCATAAATACTCTCATCTTGATCAGTTGAGTTATTTTGATCAGACAAATGTTTCTTCGAATTATCTCCAATTTTTTTCTGATCAGAAGTGTTTAGAGCTTGTTCGTCTTGATCTTCTTCTTTAACACGAACTGCCAATTGTTCTTTAAACTCACCACTCTTCTCGCCCCACCATTCAAATTCATGTTTAATACTAGTTCCTGAATATCTTATTGTAAAAAAATAAACAATTAAGTATTTTTGAATAATTCGATCATATACCGTATTTTTCCTATTAGTAACCCACTCTCTAATAAGCTAATCTACCGCAAAGAGATCAATGGTTGTTCTTGAATTTGACCATTCTCTAATGTGTTTCCTATCCTTTATTATTTGATTAAAATTAGGGTTGTGGGCGGTCGGTTTTAAACCCGGGGGTACCGGTTAGGCCGGTTTTGCGACCCCCGGGTTTTGGTTTCGGTTCAGTTAACCGACCGCCAACAACCCTAATTAAAATTCACAATTCCACATGCTTTTTGTTATTACAAAAAATTATTATGCTTCAAAAAATAATATAAAAATTCGAATTATGTAAATAATTTTCGAAAATTTTATGTTGAAAAATAGTAACCCACTCTCCATTTGAAACCCACTCTCTAAATTGTAACCCCCCCCCCCCTCGAGAGGGGTTTGAACATTAGTAACCCATGGGTTACTAATAGGAAAAATACGGTAAATATTAATTTTTGATGCAAAATTCTTTTAGTATTTTGTCCAACTCAATTTGTTCCAAAACTTTGCAAAAAAATGGGATTTTTTTGGGAATCGGTTTTCAGTAGTGAGCTTTTGGTTGTTGGGAGAAAGTTTAACGTGAAATTTAAGGCAAAGAATCGTCCTGCACATTTGGTTTTAGTTCAATTTTTAGCATTTGGTCAAGAAATTACTGATTATAAAAAATTTGATGTCGAGAACAATTTCGATTTTTTCGAAAAYCTTTTTATTTCGACTCCCGGGGCTACCTACTAATAGAGAAAATACGGTATTTAATTTTTTTTAAACTTAAATTATTTCCTCTCTTATGAAATGMCTCGCGCACCTTCCAATTTAACTGCTCCATAATGTGGTTCATGCTCAACTTTTACGTTTCCTTTTTGTGCAAATTCGTCCCGCCATTTTCCATCAAATTGTTCCTCGTTCGGTTCAACCTTAAATTAGTTAAGTTAGGATTCCCTGATGAAAAAGCAAATCAAAAATAAAAACAAAATTATATTTGTAGTTTTATGTCAAACTTTGATTTTTGGCTGAGATTTAATCGGATTGTTGTTTGCTTGATGCCCCGATTGATTTGTCTGCCAAAGTTCGTCAAATAAGTCGGTTGGAAATGTTAAAACATAATTTATTAAACAAATTATTGGTAGAATTTTCAATTTCATAATCAAATATGTGCTTAAATATAATAAAACTTTTCTTATTTTTATTAGAATATTTAAGATTAGAAAAAAACTTAAAATTTGTGATTATTGGGGAATAAAAGAAAATAATTTTCATAAGCCCATAATAAATTTAAGCGAAATAAATCAAATTTCGCTTCATATGAATTTTTGGCAACGCAATACGTAAGTTATTATTATTTAAATGATTTAAATATAATGAAATAAAATAAAACGTTGCATTTCTTTCTTTCATGTCAAAAATATTTCCGTTATCTGATGAAATAGCACATAAAAATAATTAATTAACGAATAATTTTAATTAATTGATTTTCTTTCGCGCTTTCGGCTCATTTTTGACTGTAAATGATTTATTTTAATGAAATATTTTAGGGTAGCACAGGACCGGTTAAAAATCCAAAAAACTAGGGGTGCTTAAAGCGCCGGTTTGGGTARCCGGTTATCGGMTAACCGGGATTTTAAACACCCGGTTTTCGTAACCGTTTAACCGGAAACTGTGCTACCCTAAAATATTTATAAAATTCATTTTGGTCAAAAATTTTAAAATATTTAAATTTTTAATTCTGTCACAATCATTCGCCTGAATTCAGTTCCAGCAGACACGCCAAATCCATTTTTGTTAAACTCGTTTCGGCACATTCAGCGTGACCATCGGGAAAACCCAAAAATTAGAGATTAGCAGCTGCAAAAATGAGGCATATTGTTTGCGTGAAAATATACGGATTTAGTGGCAAAACTTTAAAAAAATTTCTCTGTTTTACYKAAGACCGGAGCCTTTTCTAGCCTTGGATTTTGTTGTTGGTGGGTCTGACGGTGCCGACAATCGCCTTCGGGAAAATTTTTTTATACTTTTAGTGTTTTTGTTAAGAAATTACAAGGGTGGGGGGTCGGCGGTGCCGATAGGCGCCGCCGGGAACAATCTTTGTTAAGAAAATTGCTCTAAAATTTAGGAATTTGGATATTTTTAAGCGAGAATTCCCAGAAAATTTAAAAAGCAGGAAAAAAGCAGGAAAAACCTGCTAAAGCAGGTTAGATGGCCACCCTGCGTACATAGGCTTGATTTTGTTGTTGGCGGGTCGACAGCGCCGACAGGAGCCGTCGGGAAATTTTATTATAATTTTTAACGTTTTTGTTAAAGAAAAAATTGTTCAAAAAAATTTTTTTTAAATGCAATTTTTTTTGTTAAGATTGGCACCAAACATTTAAAAAAATGGTAGTTTATTGAAGCTTTTTAAGAATGGTAGAGGTGCGGCCGTTAACATTTTTTGAAATTTAACGATATTTGTTCAGAAAATTGCACGATTTATGTAGCATAAATCAGGGCTGCGTCGAAAGAAAAAATTTTTCGAAATCGAAAGTATCTTCGAAATCGAAATTTTTTTATTTCGATTTTCGTAAAAATCAGTAGAAAAACCTCGAAATTATTGAAATCGAAACGGAAGAGACTTTTCGAAAGTGGGACGAAAATATATCTTTTAACAAAAAAATTTTTTGTTCAACATCATTGTATCCTTGAATTTTCAAAAATTTATTAAAAATAATAATATTAAATTAAGTTGGATCGAGGGCATTTTAATCTCTATAAATTTTAGATGATTTTTCGATTGGGGGGGGGGGACTAAAGACCGGAGCCTTATCTAGCCTTGGGTTTTGTTGTTGGTGGGTCTAACGGCTCCGACAGACGCCGTCGGGAATTTTTTTTTAGACTTTTACAGTTTTTGTTAAGAAATTTTGCATATTTTGAAAATTTTGCAATTTTAGACTCAATTTTGTTAAGAGATTTGCAATTTAAATTTAAATATACGTTAATTTTTGAAGCTTTTTAGGAATGAGAAAGCAATATTTTTTTGAAGATTTTTAAAGTATTTGAATTTTGTTAAATTTCTAAGCAATTTTCTTAAAAAATAAGTTAAAATTTCTTAATTGGGGTTTGAACCTCCAACGGATTTTTGATACAATTTCTTTTTCGACAAAATTTTGAAGAATTTTCTCCTTCGATTTTCGTAAGAAAATCGGTAGAAAAACCTCGAAATTATCGAAATTGAAAGGTTTCGACGCAGCCCTGGCATAAATCATGATTATAACAACAACGATCACAAATAATTAGGGAAATTAGAGATAAAGGCAATGCCTCATTAACCTCGTTTAAAATTGCAAAACCATATTATAAGAGCAACCAAGCAAGAGTCAAGTATTGAAGTCCCACAATAAGTGGGGAAAAAATATTTCCATGGAGATTTAATTGATATTATATAAGCTACAATTGAAAGATTGACTAGCCTGATACACGTTGACACAAATAAAAGTGCAAATATCTACGCAAGTCTGATACACGTTGACACAAATAAAAGTGCAAATATCTATCTACTCATGGATCAATATTTTATAAAAGTGCAAATATCTATCTACTAATGGATCAATATTTTATTATTTCTTTTATTATTTGATTTAATATAATTAAATCTATTTTTATTTTATACATATACAGAACACTTGCAGTTTTTAGGACACGGCCCTTGCCTTTTTTACGAAACGACCCAGCACGGGTCAAAACAAAGTTTCAGGTAATTAGTAATAAGTAATTTTCCAAATTTTTTTAATATTAGAGACCAACATTTTGAAAATTCCCTGGTCTGGGCTTAAGAAAATTGCTCAAAAAAAAAATCGAAAATTTCCGGCTTGAAATTTTTCAAAACCCAGGTTTTTTGCATTCCTGGATTCCGAGTTCCGATTTCCGAACAGACTAAAATTCACTTCAGAAAAACAATTTTTAAATTTCCTGATTTTTAAATTTTTATCAATTTGTAAATTTTTCAAATTTTCATTTTTTTTGCGGCGCCGCCGAGAAAAATTTTGGAAAATTTAAAAATTTATATTTATGCTTGCCCCAATGAAAAAACTAACAGAATTTTCTTTACCCCCGACCCCGACCCGAGCCCGACCCCCGACATGGCCAACCCCGACGCTGACTTTCCCGCCCCGAGGGGTCGGGGACCAACGCTAGCTAAAACTAACCAACTCCAGTCAATTTATGCGTAAAAACCTTCAAAATTCGTCATTCTTTATTAATTTTTTCCTTATAATTATAATATAATCTTTTTTACATGTTTTGGAAAATTCTATAAAAATAAAAAATTTAGGGGAAATTTCGATCTTTGCGTGGTGCATTCTTGTGAATGAAAAAATTTCGATTTTTAAGAGTGCATATTTTGTTTTTATTGCATTTTTAAGAATTTTTCGGAAAAGATGCCTAAAATATTGCATTTTTCTTAAGAACTTTTGGCCAAAAGTGCCAAAATGGGGACTAAAAACGCAAAAATGGCAAAATAAAAGAAGGGATTTATGGGACTAAAAATATCTTCCAAATTACAAACAAGGAGAGAAATTTCGGCGCAGTCAACTCGGTACCAATGTGTTTTAGTGTAAATTTTGTTTTTMGTGAATTTCCAGGACCGGTATCCMGGTGRCCATTAGTGTTCGGCATAATACAATATTTTGATCGCGGTAAAAGCTTTGATTTMGGTGAGAAGCTGATCATTGCACCGAAGGTTGTGGGTTCGATTCCTGCCCGGGGTTACCATTTTGCTTATCTTTTAACGTATCGATAAGCTATTTTGATATTTTTCAACCGATATTTATCGAAACATCGTATCGAACATTCAAAATATCTCCATCGCGTCATTGTTACTTAAAAAATTTACAAAGTTTAATGATTTTGATTTATTGTTTGAATTTTTTGTTTGAGTTTTGTCTCGGGTCAGAAAAACATATGCGCGCTCCCTCGTTTAATTATTTTTTAATTGAAATTTTTGAACAGAGCTTGGCAACTAATTTTGTCTATCCAAAAGCAAAAAAGTTTATTGCTTAAAGCGAAAAAGTCGGTAAACAAGTTGAAAAAATTGTGTTGAAAAATCAKTGCAYAAATCGATGTTGCCAAAAATTCTCTAAACTCCACCAAGTTTTGTTGGAGTAAGTTGGAAGGCTTTGTTATAAAATAATGACGTGAAGAAGTAACAGATAAAGTGAACGAAAACTTCTAAATCCTCATGAAATTAAACAAATTACCGGATTTTAAATATAGCAAAAAAGGGCAAATATTTACACAAAGTATTTTAATCACTTAACCATTTAAACGTTTTGCATATTATTGAAAACATTAAAATCGGAGTTACGTAATGGGGATTTAAGAACATTCATCGTTATTTGTAGATTATCAACTTTAAACCGCAGAAATGTGAACTCCAATGGGCACGGCTCGCGCAATTGCTGGTAAATTAAAATTTTGTTTTTTGAGAATATTTAATTCCCCAAAAGGCACCAAAACCAAGCAGAATGGCCTTAATCAGCGTTTCGAAATGGCTGTTTTTGCGATGCGCAAATGATGAGAGTGTTGTTTCATCCAATTTATCTGTTTCATGTTAAATTATATTAGTGCAACATTTAACAAAAATTTTAATTAAAAATTCTTATTTAATATAAACTTTAAATCTTCATTTGCAACAAAATTTGCAGATGAGCTGCTTGACCTGTCTGAGTTGAAAGTACCGAATGGGMCYATGCCGTAGTTGGAGTTGAAGGAGTATATGTTGCCGTAGCTTCTTTAATTGTGCTGAGTAATAAAACAAAGAAAACTGCACATACTTGGATCCAAATTTGGCATGTGTTCGTTGGACATCTCTTCACCCTCTTTCCCAACAAAGCACTGGCACTTGAATCCGCCAGTTTCAAACACTGAACCCGAGCATTTTTCAACAGCCTTAGCATCGAAAGCGCAGTTCCATTCAGTTCGGGTTTGATTGCCTAGAAAAAGTAGAATAACAATTAGTGTTGCACGCGCATCCGGTCCGAAGATCGAAATGTCCGAAGGTCGAAAGTGTTGTAACTTTTTTCAACCTAAACCGATTAGGTCGAACATAATACCAAATTGAAACTTGCGATGGGTTAGAGTTATCATAAYTTAAAGCTAAGTGATTGGACAATGCTTAAAAAAGTTATGGCCAAAAATATGAAAAACTCCAAAAAGGGCCATTTCTGGCCATAACTTTTTTCATAATTATCAGATCGCTTAGTTTTTGATTATTAATTGCTTTTCCTCATCGAGAGCCTTCATTTGTTAGAATGTTCGACCTAATTTAGTTCCTTTGTTAAAATCCAAAAATTTTTAACACCGACAGAATGGCTATTTCCAAGTACATTCTTGGAAATAAGTACGCTTCTGCTAAATTTGTAAGTACGAGGGTTCGTTTCCAAGTACTGTACTTGGCATCCAAATACCTATGGAGTCCTGCTTTAATTCAAAGTTTCTTTGTTACCGCTGGAACAGTTCAGAAAATAACACTGCTGTAGGGAATTCGAATTCTCAGGACAAAAAGTTCCAAAAATCTCCGTCTCAGCCTTCGACTCTTCCTTGATGGCGCGTTTGCACTTGAATCCGTGCACCTAAAGTGATAAACTGTGCTTTTTTGTGATTTGATGATTGGACCCAATGATTGATAATCAAAAATATCAAAGAAAAAGTTATGTTTAACTAACTGGAGCTCGAGTATTTGGTTTTTACGGGGGTAGGAATGCCTGGGTTTATAGCCCCTTATACTGTCTACGTCCCTTACCTTTTCATTTTAGGTAAGGGATACGGGAAATTCATTGAGATTTTTGAATTTATTCATTTCGCCAAATTTTAAAACTCTAAAATTAATTGACTTTATTGTAGGGTTTGATTACCCGATTTTTTCGTACGAGCGGAATTTTTTGGTAAATGAAAATCCCGGTCTTGGGTTTTTGGTCTCGCCGGGACCGGTACTAAATTTACCCAGTGAAATAACGCATTTGTTGAGATTTTAATTGTAAATCTCACAACAAATCAAAAATTTTTTTAAATTTTCTCGAAGCCCTTGCCCACCAGAACATTACTTGTTGAATAGTTTTGGGCAATTTTTTTTTTAAATTTTGTGTTAAACCAAGTTTTTGAAATTTTATTGCTTCAGCATTCCTTTCTGGCCTTAAAGAACATTCTCCTTTATCGAATCAGCAACAACCTCGAAGATCAACAGCGCGGACAGTATTACACAAAGAGCAACGAAATGGGAACAACGAGCAAACATTTTTGGCAAATCTAAATTTTAAAATAATTTTTAAAAAATTAAAATTGGATATATAAACATATTGTAGTTAGTGATTGGAGAAAATCATCCGATTTTGTGTTCGAGGTCTGTTACGAATAAATAATAGAAAATGAAATATAATTATTTAATCATAATCACCGATTTTGACCAAACTGAAATTAGAAAAGAACCATTCACCCACCATTCATTCATTCTCTGGAATAAACATCGGCGAAAGACAACACATGATGATTCATTCATCACTGATTTTATGAGCAAAAATAATTTATTTATTTATTAATTAAATAAATAAATAATGCATTTCCTTGTTTTTTAAATTTTATTACATTCGTTGAGAATTTTAACGTAAGAAAATTCAAGTTTAGTTCCCGAGGCAACGAAACTCGGCATGTTTGGTTTGTAAATGAACAAGCTTCAAGATTTTTACGGAATGAAAGGTATAAATGAATCATATATTATCTTATTAAAGTATTTCAATGATCTTTTTAATGCAATTGGTCTTTTTTTATTGAAATTTTTGACACATTGTTAACAAATAGGCATTATATTGACATGCGTAAAAATAGGGTTTTTTCTTTGTTTAAGTACCTAAATCGGTCGGTTTTTAGTAAAAAGCTTTAAAATAGATGCTAAAAATCCAAAAAAGTTGCTAAAAATGATTAAAATAGTTAATTTTATTTAAAAACCTTTAACAACAGTAAACGAACAACTTTTATCGTATTTTGGAATTATAATAACAAAATAAAAAAAATGGGAAATATCGTCTTTAGCTGTGCATTTTTAGTCCACAAAAAGATTTATTTTACTGGATTTTTGTTCTTAGGGTATTCCATTTAGATTTTCACCAGATTTCTCAGATGTGGAGCCAGTTTTAAGCGCGTTGTGCCTACGGTTTGTACTAGGGTTGCTCCCAGTCCCCGACTTTTTTTAGTCGGGGGTTTTCGTCCCCGACCCCGACTTTTTTGAATTTTTCGGGGCTTGCTACTCATTTTAACCCGTCTTTATGGAGAGCAAAAGGACTGTTTAATTTATTATGAAGCCAATAAAAATTTATCATTTTTAATTTCTTGTAAAGTAAATTAATTTATTACTGAACTATTAATTAGTGTAGTTATATTTCTAAAAAAACGCACAAAATAAAATTTATTAACATTTCAAATGATTACATGAATTGATTAAGCCGATTATGTATGTTGGGGAGCGGGCAGTAGCGAGTCAATAAATTTTCGGTGGTTTACGGGAAAAAGTCTACAGAAATGGTAGAAGACCAAAAACGAAAAAGTAATGCTCTTTTTTTAAAGCGTTTGGACAGTTCTTTAGGTGCCGATATGCGCTGTKAGGTAAATCTTTGAAAATTTAAAGATTTGTTAAGAAATTGGCTAATAATTTTTAAATTGCTTAAATTTTATGATTCAAATTTCGGAAGGCAATTGGCCTCACTCACCCCGCGCTACCGCCCGTTTTGCAAGAGTAAAGAAACGAAAATAGGCATTGTTTTTGGGAAAAAGTGGGAGAGGAGATGGACACTGGCATAATATTCTCATCCAAACACAAGCAGCCGAGTCATCACTAAAAAGAAAAGAAATTTTACAGATTTCCAAGAAGTTATTAAATATTTTATTTTACAATATCTTCCATACTAGGCTCTGTTTAAGGGGGCAATGCTTATCACTAGTACCCGAATTTTTAGTTACAAAAATGTTATTGCAAATAATAATAAATAGTCGCATAGAATTGGCAAAATTCGGAAAAAGGGGTTGGGCATAAGCTAAAAAAGAAAATGAATTAAAAGCACTGAAGTAAAACTATTTTCATATGAGTTAGAATATAGTAAAATTCAATTTTTGGTACCAGGCTTCCAAAAAAAGACGGGACTCCGGACCGGACATCCCGTAAAAACTCAGGCCCCGTAAAAATACGTTGGGTTTAAAATTAACGGAGTCCGGGAGTCCCTTAAAATTCCGCGGGACTCCCGGTCTTGCCAGGCTCGAGGTCTGAATGAATGTAATGCCCTAATACCACGACGCCCCCTGCCACACATCGTTTTGCAAATGACTCTAGTCATACCGTGGAGTCAGGTTACCAGCGCGTTCTTGGGACCTAAAAACATAAAATTGTAGAGAATGTAAAATATTAAATTAAAAAAAAGGTATAAAATTCTGTTTGTGTTCGTCCTTCTTTTTGGTCATTTTGTTTGTAAAATATTTTCAATTTCAGACTCTATTGTTTATAGAAGCCGAATATGAGCTCCATTACGTTAAAATCCGGAACTTGAACCAAATTTTGTTTGCTTCAAGATTGCCCAAACTCCACGAAATGTTAACAGAATAATCGATCATACATTTCGATCAATAGAGACGACAAATGCATTTAAAAAATTAAATTTTGACCAAATTTCGAATTCTGGGATCGAAATGTTCGGTGAAGCTCAGATTTGGATTCTATTCCAAAAATGACCCAAAAAGGAGTTCAAAAACGGAACTCAACCTACATAATAAACTTACCCAATACCAATCCCGTGCACAAATCATTGGATAAATCCATGGCACACCATCACGGCACAAAGGGTGACGACGACTTATCCCTTTTATACTCTTTAGGGAAAAATCCGTTAAAAAGGTCCCTTTTGGACTCATTTTAATGGAAAGGGCATCAACAATAACGAACTTACCACATGTGGAGAATGTCCGCCATGCAAAATGACAAATTATATTAATAAATATTTATTTGAAAGTTTTTTAAAACTCACTTTAGGTGGCGATGACTCCTAGATTCATTAATTTCAGAATAAAGCAATTAAGAATACTGGCATCTAATGTGACGCTCATATATATCAATAACTTCTATCAGACTTTAACGAAAATTTTTAGTCGGTAAAAACAGGAATCGAACAATTTATTCTTATTTATAAAAAAAGTCTGATTTTGGCTCAATGTTTAACCGAGAAAAAGTATTAGCGCTTAAATCTTGACTTCTCTCAATGAGAAGCCGAATGGTATTCATCGATTCAATAAAATAATTTTTTATTTGTTTTTCAATTTAGATTTTTTATCTTAACTTTTCATTAATAATTAACAACAATTTTCTCCCCACCCCAAACATTTTAGAACTCACCGGAACTTCTTGCCAGCCATATCTTTCGTCCTTAGCCACAAAACATGCTCATTTATTCTAAATTTATTTGAAAAACTCCGTCTAAAAAACAAATGCCTGCAAATCGGAAGATTTTAAATTGCAGATTGGCATCAAACTGTTACCGTATGACAACAGCCACAGTCAGTGCTGCTGTCACAACACATGCCATTCATCATTCCCCAGTAGGGCTGGCAAACGCAAAATCCTGCCTTAGCATTGCATTTTTCATGCATTTTCCGGTACATCACAGCCTGAAGAATGATTGGATGAAACAAACCACAAATATCATAAACATAATTTACCGTATTTTTCTGCATCCAAGTGTACTTCCTTTCCTCCGGCTTACAGTAAACAAAAAAATGTCATTAATTAAAAATTATAGGTCAACCTAAGATAAAGATTGAATTTGCATAGAATTTGTAAAATATTTTTAGAGGTTTAATATTAGGTTAAAAATTTATTTATTTTTTGCTTAAAATTCCGCATTTTTGTCGAATTTCTCGAAATCTACAAATTCGAAAAATGCTTCCAGCTAAACGCTCCTACTCAATGTCGGTCTTATTTGTGGACATTTTTTATGGACTCGTGTCAGTTCGGCATGATAAGGCAGTCCCTAATCACACAACAGCAAGCCAAAAACAATGATAAACGCTCAAATTCTCGAATATCATACCGTAATGGTTGTTAAATCCGGAAGCAAATGTGGCACCTTAAGAACATCAACGTTTAGTTTTTATCGCAATTTAACAAAATAAATAATAACTTCCTACCCAATACGACTTTCGAGCGCATTCAAACTTGTCAGGTATATGATGGGTTTCCCCGGGTGTCAAGAATTTACTACTGCGTTCTTCAGTCTTGTCCCATCCATCATATTTTAATTCAAATTCACACCTCAAGTCTAAAAAAATTTTGAGGGGGGAGGGGGGGG
>MEIZ01000129.1:143750-160800 GCA_001723225.1 Globodera ellingtonae | reverse complement strand
AAACAAACCACAAATATCATAAACATAATTTACCGTATCTTCCCATACAAAACTGTATTTCATCTTTGGCAGCTAAATAAAAATAATTATAACATCAAAAAATATTATAACAGCAGTTTTTTGTCATAAATTTTCAGTTTTATATAAATTTTCAACATTTCTCATGCTCCCGCGGGACTCTCGTTAAAAAAACCAACGGGACTTTTACGTAAGCGAAAAGTCGGAGGAGTCCCGCTACCGCTTCTGCAATTGTTTTTTACTGAAATCTAGTTGAACTCTCAAAATTTTGCCAATATTGTTTAAATGCTTACCATGGCACAGCATTTGAACTTGTATCCAAAGGGGCAACATTCGTAGTAGGCGTTATCGTAATACGCGTCGCTTGCGGGTACACATGAGGCCCAACCGCACGAGTCCTGGCACTGAAGRTGTCCCTTCTCTTTGCATTTTTGGCTCAATGACAGTTCCAAAGGAAACGGCTAAGGAAAAAGGTGAAAATCTTAAATTTCGATACAAACTGGTTGATGGTAAAGGATACAAAGGGAATTTGACTAAGTCATAGGTCGCATAATAAGCCATCTTAAAATGCTTAAAAACATTTATTATAATGTGGACCATTTTCAAAATTTGCGCCACCCCAAACGATAATTCGCCCATTGTAATTTTATGTCAATTTCATAACAAACATAGTTTAAAATAGAGCAAGACGATCGAGATTCTCCCGAGATGTTTTTCGAGATTCTCAATTAAAATCTCGTCAAAAGGTTTCGAAATTTCGATCGAGAATCTCGATCGAAAAAATACCGAGATTCACAATCTTGGTTCTATTTACTTGAATTTTAAGTTAAAAAAAACTGGACAAAAGGTCCCGAAAATCGGGCAAAATTGCCCCTTGCCCATGTATGTTAAATACTGGAATAAACTAGGGAGCTCGGGACCGGGTTCCCGGTTTTTTAGGTCCAGGTTTTTTAAGTGAAGTCCCAATCCCGGGTTTTGGTCACGCAGGGACTGGGACCAGTTGAGACTAGATTTACACCCCCTAATAAAATGCCTTATCGAGCGACAGAAATAAATGTTTGCCGATGAGAGTGCTTAAAACCACAAAATTTTACACTTTGATTCGATTTTTATTGTTTAAATTGTGCACAAATATCGGCAAAAAAATTTAATTTAGACCAGTGGTCGGATTTTTACTTTTTTTTTAAAGAAAGCTTTTTTTTTATTAAATTTGCGCTTCAAAAATGTCCAAAGTGTAACAATTTGCTTATTTTTATCCAACTTCTAAAATTAGAGCAATTTTTCTTAATAAACATTGTTAAAGTCTTTAAAAATTTTCCCGGCGGCGCCTGTCGGTACTCCGAGCCTCTCCTTTCCAGAAAAATAAAGATTTTCTTGAAAAAAGTCGGGCACTTAACGGTACTGCCGACCCATCCCCCTTCCAAAGATTTTTTTTAGATAACTTGTGAGCAAAAAATAAATAAAAATTTCACTAATGATATGAACTTTGATTCTATGGATGCTGTTTTTCCCCTGTCTAGCACCTCGATCGAACGAATTTTTTCGAGATACGAGATTCTCGATCAAAATCTTGATCTGGTTCTTGTGCTAGTTAAAACTATTGCTTGCATCGCCTACGGGTAACACCTGAAAGGCCCAAAACCCACAAGTGCCCTTCCCTTGACTAAAATGCCAACTTTAGGAGGTCATTATTGTTCCCAAAAAATTTAAACTCCAACCATTAAAAACGGCTTATCTTTAAGGGCGTGAATTTTGCTCAGTGAGCACAGCAAAATGACAAGTTGGAACAAACCAATCATCTAAAGAAAAAGGCAGTTATTTGCACAACGGTCAAAATGCTTTCGTGGCACCCACCATTTTTGTTTGTTGTTAAAAGAATTATACGAATTAATGTTTATTATTAAGCCAATTAATAGGTGAAATTGAGAAATGCTTCTACAAAATGATCAGAKAAATTACGAGTAAAGATATTTATGGACGTATGGTGACTGTTAATATATGTATATAAATGGTACTAAGAAGAAATTTGTAAAAATGTAAAAAAACAAAATTGAATTTAATTATTCCGTGCACGATTGAGACGAACATATTTACGTTACGTCAGATTTTTTAAAAGCTAATTGTCTCTCATAAAATGATGTAACCAGATTATGCTTTCCTTTCGTATTTTGTTTCAACAAAATGACAGGTAATTTATAGAAAAAAGAAATGGAATTGGAGTGGATATAGTTGATTAATGAAATAATTATGGCTAATCGCTGATTTATATAGACTAAAAAATGTACTAAAACTGACCAAATCTTGTAAATTTATGCGTAAAAACCCAAAATTCGTCATTCTTTATTAATTTCCTCTTAAAGTTTAAATATAATATTTTTACATGTTTTTGAAAATTTTTTTAAAATATCAAAAAAAAAATTTAGATAAATTTCGATCTTGGTGGTACATTTTTGTTCCAAGAAAAAGTCTTTTTTAGGGGTGCATTTTTGGTTTTATTGAATTTACTTAAGAAGTTTTGGGAAAAAGTGTCTAAAATAATGAATTTTTTCAAAAAATTTTCGGAAAAATGCCTAATATATGGATTTATATGGACTAAAAAGTCGCTATAAGTCTAAAATTCTTCGAAGAATGCTATTTTTGGGCTTCTCTTATGGTCCCCCTATTCTGCAAAAAAACATGTTAAATCATGAAAGTCTGCGCTCTAATTATGACTCATAAATATAAAAATGGGCTACGACTTAGCACAACATATGCATTCGCCTATACCTAAGATTATTATGAATACCTATTATATAAATTATTCAGAAGTAATAATGTTAAGATAATAAAGCATTTTAACGAAAGATAAGTGACGATACAACAATCCCCGGAATCCGATTATTTTTGTTAAAAATATATGTTGGATACAGAATATAATTCTTAAATTTGAAGAGTGAAATATGCAAATATTTGTAAACTCCGGCAACTCCATGAAGGAAATTTTATTAAAATTTCCATAGTAGTATAAACTAAATCTTAAATAGCTACTTCTATTTGGCTATATTGTTGCGCCTTCAAGTAAAAAAGACTTTTTTCCACTATTGGCTTGAAAAATTTATAAAATGCACGAATTTTTTTGCCAAGATCACAAATTTTTAAAAATTATCATATCACAAAAATTCGAATTTTATTGTAATGATCCATCATAGGCGTCTATTTTGCAAACAATTTTTTTGAGTAATTCTGCCATTTGAAGCATTTTGGTATTTTCGGCTGAAGTTGCATTATTTTATTGCAATTAATTTTTTTTTTAATTTATTCATGGCACATATTTTTTAAAGAAAATTGCTTATAAAAATAAAACCTTGGTTGGCACCGCCGGGGGCCTGTTTCAATTGTCACTTTTACTTTTAACTTTGTAAAAGTTCAAAGTTAAAGTAAGAAAAAATGCGTTTCATTGTTGCTTTTAAAAAGTTAAAAGTCAGATGCAAAAGCTTCAAAGTTAAGAGTTCAAAGCTAAAAGTAACTGCGTTTCAATTCTTCTTTTTTTCACTTGAAAGTTTTAATGGCAATAAAGTGATCAAAAAGTCTCTAATTGAGCTTCATCTAAAATTTCACATTTTTCTATTAAGCCAGTTAAAAGTAACTTTTAAAAGTAACGTGAATTAAAAGTAACAATTGAGACGCAATCAGTCTTTACTTTGAAGATTTAATTAACTTTTAACAAGTTAAAAGTTAAAGTGGAATTGAAACGCAAACTTTTAACTTTTTAAAAGCAAAGTAAAAATCTTCAAAGTTAAAAGTTAAAAGTAACAATAGAAACAGGCGCCGGACCTCTCCTTTCCAGAAAATTAAAGAGTTTCTTTTGAATAATAAATACATTTTTGGAAATTCATAAACAAAAAAACTATGAAAAATCTCAAATGTAAGATTTTTCACGATTCGAGATTTATCGAGGTTCTCGATCGAAATCTAGGCGAAATTTTTTTCAAGATTTATCGAGGTTCTCGATCGAAATCTAGGCGAAATTTTTTTCAAGATTTATCGAGGTTCTCGATCGAAATCTAGGCGAAATTTTTTTCAAGATTTATCGAGGTTCTCGATCAAAATCTAGGCGAAATTTTTTTCAAGATTTATCGAGGTTCTCGATCGAAAATCTGGTTTTGTTTGTTAATTTTAGTTTTCTCGGTCGGTCCTCAAGACCGGCCTCTAGTTCGAGCCCAACCGAACATTTGATTTGCCGAGCAGTCAAAAGGCAGTCGTTTACTGTCTGACTTTTTGTAAAAAAATTTTTGTCAAAAAGTACGCAAGACTTATTAACAAGTATACTATTGCTTCCAAGAAAAGTTCGGTCTTTAGTGGGTTAAAATGTCGCATTTTGGTGTCGATGCGACTTTACCAAATATGTGTAGCCTCTAGTTCGACGCCTTTACGAAAAAGTACTTAAAAAGGAAACGATTTTTTTCTGGAACAACAATCACTTTTGATAAAATTGAATTTTAATATTTAGTGTGCAATGCAAATGAAGCAATTGATTTTTTTTGGAAGATTTTATTAAAGTTTACCTTAAAAATGCATTTTTAGTGTTGAATAAAAGTTTATAAAAAATTTAATCATTAAAAAATAAAATTTTATTATTTAAGGGATAAAAAAGATTTAAATTAATATTTATTCATAAATATTCACATTCCCAATGAATCATACTTTTATTCGACGAATTGTGATTCGCATGGCAATTGGCAGAAATAGCCTTTCCCATTTACACTCTCTTTTTTGGACCAAATGGTTGTGAAAATTATAACATTCATTCGTTCGTTACGCATTAGCGGGCTTCTATTTTTTATTAAATAGAAGCAAAAAAAACAAACTATTTTATTTTATTCGTCAAAATGCTTTTCTTTTTCGGTTTAAGAAGCTGATTTTTGCCAAAGATGTTCCGCCATTCGCGCTCTTTCAACTTGATCATCACATTAGCCGTAATTGTGTTTGCGCTGTCCATCTATAATGTTAGTGATGACTCGACAAGCTTTTGAATTGGATGGGTCTTTTGGGACGTCGTTTTCAAAATTACTGCTTGAAATAGTCATTGTGTTGAGATTTTGGGGTTTGGCCTGATATCTTAAATTTGCATCGGGATTCAAATCGTTTATTTATCGCTTTAGGTGCAAGGATTCAGATGCAAACGCGCCTTCAAGGATGAGTCGAAGGCTGAGACGGAGATTTTTGGAACTTGGTGTCCTGAGGAGGGTTATCTTCGGCAGTGCTATTTATTGAACTGCTCCACTGGTAATGAAGCAATTTAAATTAAAGTGTTAGGTGATTAAACTCTTAGCGTTGTTTTCTCCTTTCTAGGCTATCAAACCCGAACTGAATGGAATTGCGCTTTCGATGCAAAGGCTGTAGAAAAATGTTCGGGTCAAGTGTTTGAAACTGACGGATTCAAGTGCCAGTGCCTTGTTGGAAAAGAGGGTGAAGAGATGTCCAACGAACACATGGACAGTCCGGTTCCAGGTATGCCAGTTAATATTTATGAATATTACCTAATTGAGAAAGTTACTACGAGTACGACAACGACCACTACGACAACGACCACTACGACAACCACGACAACGTCAACAACAACTACTGTCCTCACAACCCCAACAACGACCGTTCCGCCACATATCTGCAAACGAGCAATCGAATCTCCGGAGAACAACACAGATTTTGATCAAAAATGTCCAGCAGGAGACAATTTTTGTTTTATCTTTAACTGTACATCAGGTCGAAGATTTTTTGTGATTGTGAAATTTAATTTAAATTATTTTTGCGACCGTCGCGCAAAATTTTAGGCTAATTTTGTCAGCCATTGTTATTAAAAGAATTACTTTTTGTAGGAACCATGCCAAACAAAACAGTCATTGAGTGGGGCTGCTCGAAAAACTTCACTAACCAAATTTGTGAACAAAATCTTGTCAAATTTGGTTTTAACCGGGCCAATGATTTGTGCTTGTGCCACATTGGCCACAAAAACGAAAACGCATCATTTCTCCTCAAAAGGATGCATTTTGATGATGAAAATCCGTCCTCATTTACTCGGCGTGCCACCAGCAAATTTGAAACGCTGATTATTGCCATTATGCTTATTTGCGGTGCGTTCTTTCGGGAATTACTTTTGGTTTTCAAAACAATTTTTTAGTGTTTCCGTCGGTTGCGCACGTCCACGCCTATTAGTATGCACGAGATGCTATTCCGAAATCAGTCGCTGGCATTCGACAGAAAGAATTCCCAATTCCCCATAATTTGAATTTTTTTCAATATTTTAAAAAGCAATTTATTTGTAATTTCTTTTATTTCAAAACTGAAGAAATATTGTACCTATCCTTGCATAAGAGATAGCAATCATCTAGGGTGAGTCACGGTCGGTTAACCGAACCAAAACCGAAACCCCCGGGTTTTCGGTTGGAAAATCAAAAAATATATACCCCAAATAAATAATTTTTAACAACTTTTTTGTTTAAATTAGCAATTTAGCAAAACAAAAAGTTCCCCTTCCATTTTGCTAAAATTGTTGTCTTTTTCCTTCGAAATCCGTAGTAAATTACAACTTTTTCTTAGCGCGGAATTTTGAAAAATCCGAGATCGAGATTTGGATGGGCCGAGACCTGGACTTTCGAGATAAAAAAATGAATTCCGAGAGTCTTAATGTCTCGGACCATTTTTTGGGCCGAGATCTCGATAGAGATCCGAGATTTTTCGTAATTTCGTTAGAACAGTTACGCATATTTTAAATAATGATTTTATAGCGTGCAAAATAATCTCGCAACATTTCATCGAATTAGCTAGAGACCGGCCAAAAGGTTCGCCTAATTTCGCTTGAACTTTAGGCAAAACAAAACTTAGCCACACAGTTTACACCATTGATCGTGAGCCACGTTACATCGCAAAATGTAGAAAAAATTCAAARATATTACCACGTTTACGTATTTCGCTTCGAAAAATAATCCTTATTAAAGTTTCTTCTAAATCTCGAAAATCCAAATCAATCGTCGAGATCGATACCGAGATTTAGGGATGGGCCAAGACCTAGACTTCGAGTTAAAAAATCTCGAAATTTCGTGAGTCCAGGTCTCGGAGTTTTTGACAAATTTTCGGCTTCAAGACCTGGATTCTCGGGAAATCATCCGTTATTTGGAATCCGGTAACATCTCTGATTTAAGAATTATATTTTGTATATCAACTAAAAATTGCTATTCAACAAAATGCATGCTTTTATTTTAAACAAAAATATTTGGGTTCGGGGGTTGTCGTTTCGTTATTCCAATTACCTAACTACCTGTTATTTTGTAGAACCAAAAAGTCAGAAGCATTAATCAGGTTAGGGTATATCATTTTATGTGAGATAATTATAAAATATTTTGACGTGACGAAAATGTCTTCGTCTCCATCGTGCACGGAATAATTAAATTCAATTTTGTTTTACATTTTTCACAATTTCCATCTAAGTACCATTTATATACATATATTAACAGTCACCATACGTCCATAAATATCTTTACTCGTAATTTTTCTGATCATTTTGTAGAAGCATTTCTCAATTTCACCTATTAATTGGCTTAATAATAAACATTCATCCTTACATTCTATTTAAAAAATTAGTTGGGAATCGTAGTAGTAGCACTATGAAAAATGAATTTTTTAAATTGAGGGAAAAAAAAATATTTTAAATTATGATTATGTTTTGTTCGTTTATTTAAATTATCATATTTATTTGTTATTATACAGGCAGTCGGTTTTTCGGCCAAAAATGTGTGGAAAATGCATGCTTTTCGTGATGGGCATCATCACCTTTCTTTCCTTGTGCCTGAGCGTGACAGCGAATGATTATGTGAAAAATGCCTTTGCGTCCAATAGTAAAGACATAARAYCSGATGTTTGGACGGGAGCAGGCTTGGGAGCGTCGCTTGGCTCAGCTGGTGGCTTAACAATTGTTGGGGCAGCTGTCGGCGTGGTTGTGGCAGCAGCCAAACATTTTGGCGCGTATTTAGTGTGTAAAGGCAACCTCCAGGCATGCCCGTGCCGCACCGGCACTTGTGTTCAAACAGAAGAWGGGAAAGGTGTCGARGCTTGTTGTGGCGATTCRTTTGAATGGACATGCTATTGCGAATGGAGTGAAGTAAGCGTTTTCTGGTTGGTTTACAAGCATCGGTCAAAGAAGAAATTTTTTAAAAAAATATTTCAAAAGAAATCTTAGAGACACAAATTATTTGTATTGAAACAAAACATTTACCAACAATCAAATTTTGTACAAAAAATGTTGGCTAAGTCAAATCCAGGCATGATCACGGATATCCGTGGATGTACCCGGATATGGATGGATACAGATTTTAAAAATGGGACGGATACGGATAGATACGGATATGATGCTTTTGTTTGAACTTGTTATCACAAAAACGAATTTTGATTAATAAATATTGCGAAAATTTTTGACCAGTTTACACACCTAATTTTGTGACTTTTTAGGTACTTTTTTAGCCTTTTTAGGGATTATTTGACTGACTATTTTTAGTTTTTAGTAGAGTAGGTCGGGACCGGGATTTTGGGAAAAATCGGAACCGGGAWTGACCGGAATCGTGAAAGCCGGYATCGGGACCCGCATTTTGAACCGAGATCGGTGAATTTCATCAAAATTTTAGCAAAWTWAYSKWTTTMSRTRSGYYMTRRSGYAAAWTTTTCAAACAAAAAAAGGTTTACGTAAGAATGAAGGTGATCGCGCCGCCGGGGATTGGCAATCTTTCATAAAGAAAATTGAAGCAAAAACTCAAATATGTGATAAATTTATTTCAAAAATTCTTTTTCAATCTTTTTTACTTATGTCTCCCAAGTAATTCTATGGCGTAGTGGTTTGTCTTTTTGGGGAGTCTCATGTTGTGTTGGGTTCGAACTAGTGTTCGGTCGGTACCTTTAAGCTGAGTTATGCATTTTTTTWAAATTCTTCTGATTTTGCAGAGCAAAAAATAGAGAATTTTCATAAAAATTGTTGYAGACTTCAATAAATTTRTATTTTTTATCAAGGGTGTACCATTWATCAGAAAAATTGTTGGACAACTCTTAGATATCGAATAATTGGCAAAAATTGCAAATTTTGTTAATATTTTCTGAAAAAAGAAGTTGGAAAATAGAACCCACGGGGGTTCTATTTTAGGAAATACGGTGTATTATTTTTTCATTATGTTCTCAATTTCATGTTTTTTGTTTTGGCTTACAACTTTCTTTAGCATTGTTAGTTTCAGTTAGTATAAAATTTCCATGCCCATTCCTAGATATTTAGCATTAAAATGCGCGAAGTTCTATTTGGCAYTGCGGATTATTCCGTAAAATCAGCAACAACGAAGCTGAATGTAATGAATGCAAAAATTATTAAATTAGGAAATGGAAGCACATCCGGTGTGCTTAAACACAGGCGTAAGCACGGATATCCGCATCTGCGAATATCCGCGGATATATCCGGAATAAAACTGCCAATTTTTGTAATAACTCTTCCCGGCGGCGCCTATCGGCACCGCCGTCATTCTTCCGTAGATTTTTTTGTCCTGAAAATGATTCCGAAATTACGAAGCAAAATGCTTAATTTTGCGAATTTTGGTGAAATTTTTTAACAAAATATTTAAATTTCAAAAAAATTTTCTCCAAGGCGCCTCGGCACCGCCGATCCCTACCCGCCCATAAAAGTAAAGCAGAATCTCAAAAAAAAAATTGATGCTGGATGAGGCAATTGAACTTGAAGTAATAAGGAAGATATTTTTAATAATAAAAAAAATTTTCTTACCATTGAACATTACAAAAAAAAAATTTCTCCCTTGCAAAGTTCCGGTTAGTCCCGGTACCGGTCCCGGTTAGAAATCTTGGTCCCGCTCCCGGTTTTTCTGGTCTCGCTAAGTCCCGGTTCAAATTGGCCAGAGCGTTAGCAAACAAAAAAGCAGGCTTAAATTCATGGGGCTAAGCTGGCCGGCGCTAAGTTGTCCCGACCGATTTTGTCTTTCACTAATTTATTGGTGCATATTATTAATTCAGATTGTAACGCTGCTGTCTAATAGGTTTTCAGATTTTAAACAGGCGGGTTTATTTTATTTTAAATGATTAAAACCCGAATTAACAAATAAACGTAATAAAAAAGTAAGGCCAAATTATTTTAACTATCAAACAAGAAAAAACATCTCAGAATATTAATTTATTTATAGCAATATTGATTTATGAAAGGCAACATGTATTTCCATTTAGAAGGAGAAGAATAAAGAAGCTTTCAATAAGATGCAACAAAATATGGACTTAACAGCAAAGCACATTAGCGATATTCGAAACTGCAACCCGGAGGAGACATGCAGCCATTGCGGTGCTCGGTTTGAATGCATTGAAGATGCGTATTGGAGATGGGCCACTGGCTGTTGTCCAACTGGAACCAAGATGACTTGTTGTGTTACGGTAAGAACATTTATTTTTTGACATACTATACAGGTGCTATTCGGAAAGTGTAAATCTGGATTTCTGTTAGATTTCATAAATAATATTATTTAAATTAGGTACCTCAAAAAAAATTTTCTGGGATGTTAGAGAATGAAATCGGTTAAAAAAAACTCGAATTCTTTCGATTTGAATTTCAACATTTATTCAAATAAATTATTTATTTTAATTAATTTTAAAAGATTTACACTTTGCACAAACTTCAAATTTCAAAAAACCGGGAAAAGACCCTACAAAGGGAACAAACACAATTCGCTGGCGTTGACTTGCCGATAAACTTGAATTTTTGTAAAATTAAGATTTGTAAAAATCTAAATTTTGTTCTGGAAGAAAAGTGTTTTTGACTCTAATGAGTAGGGAGGGCCCGGATTTACAGTCCCTAAAAACTCAAAAATAGGCAGTCAAATAATCCCATGAAAAAGGCCACAATAGTCACTAAAAAAGGTCAACAGTCCCTGTGCCAGATTTATGGGTGTAAACTAGTCAAWATTATTGTCGCAAAATTATTAATCAAAACATTTTTGTGATAATAATTCAAACAAGAGCAATTTCAGTCATAAAACTTTTAAAACATGGAGAATTTTTAAAAATTGCATTTTTTGGCTGGCAGAAATTTTAGTCTCGACAATAGTCCTGCAATTTTTGAATTTATAGTTAGGGGTGCATTTTTCGGTTTTATTGCATTTTTCTGAAGGAAATTTTCGTAAAAGCCCAAAGTAGTCACTTAACTTAAGTACTATTTTAGTCACCAAAAAAAGATTACAAAATAGTCACTATAAAATCGATTATAAACACTCACGGTAAGCTAAAAACATGATTTTCGTTAGATCAGAAAAAAATATCACGGATATCCGGATATGCGGACATCCGCGGTTGAAATTCTGTTTATCTGGATATATCCGCTGTATATCCGGATAGGGATTTCGGACCTTCATGGACACGGACGGATAACGGATATGAACGGATACGAAATTCGTATCCGTGACTATGCCTGTCAAAAGACTATAAATCTACTAATGATTTCTTAAAGACTACAACAACCACGACGCCCTCGACTACCACGACGACYACGACAACGACAATGGCTACGACAACGACTACGGATGAAAATCTCTTTTGCAAAAAAGCATTCTTTGAACAACWTCCAGAAAAGGATAKATATGAAGAAGAAGAAGATAAAAAATGCGCCCAAAATGAACGACATTGTTATGTGTTGAACTGTACGACAGGTCAATATAAACAATATTTTATTAGCATTTTAACATTTTAAAATTATTAATCGGTTTTTTTATTTAAAAAATTTATATCAATTCACTCCTTAGTTACCTCTACTCCTTCTTTTGATCAATTTATCGGATACAAAGTTGAATGGGGTTGCAGTGTTACCAAAGAATCGTTCAAGGAAAATTTTAATCAAGGCTTAGGTCGCATGGGTTCTGGACGCTTTCCCGGTTCCAAGTGCAATGACGCTGTTGGCCCAAAGAATTATGACATGGCCAATGTTTTGCTTGCTGCGCCGCTCTTTAATCCAAGTCGGGTTTTAAATTAATTACAAATTTAAATAACAACAACACGGCACAGCGCACTCATCGCTTTGGTGCAAAGGAGGGCACTTTTGGAAGGGCCATCATGGCAAAAACATCAGTGTATGCAATGCACATGAACATTACTGTTATGTGCTGAACTGCACTCTTGCCCTTGTTGGTAGGCAATTTTGTTTTATATAGTGTTTATTGATATTAACAAAAAGTTAAATTATTTTTTTGCTAATAGTATAAAGCTTAGTGCTGTTCAAGACTTGAAATTTACCAAGACTCAAGTCCGAGACCGAGAAATGACCCCAAGACTTGAGACCGAGACCCAAAAAACCCAAGAAATTGCTGAACTCAATTTCGGGACTCTCGAACAGCACTAATAAGCTGTTCCATGCGTGTCAACACAATTCACTTTTAACAAAAATGTTGGTGAGGAGCAGCAGCATTTTTGTTGATTGAACGACTTATGGTYAACAATAAAATTTTAGGGAATGGCTCGACTGAATCCGAACATTACGTCTTCACAAAATGGGGATGCACTGACAAAAAGCCGTCTAAACTTCTTCTTGACAACCCCGAACAATTCATTGGTGAAAGTGAAGCCAATCGAATCACTTTTCAAAAGTGCACTTCGAATGTTGGGAAAGTGAATGTTTCTATGTCCAACAAAGGCATTGAGGCCCCGGCTCCCGGTAAAAATCATTTATTCATGAATTAAAATACCCCAACATTAAGCAAAAATGTGCAAAAAAGCTTCAAAGTGGCTTTCTTATAATGAAAGCTCTGATAAATCGTGTAGTCCATCCCAACGCTATTGTTATGTGTTGAACTGTTCGACAGGTATTTTGAAAGCCGAAAAATTTGGCTTTTTTAAAATTCTCCATAACAAAAATTTTGACTGAATTGCTTTTGATTTGAAATTTTTGACTACTTACTCGCGTAATTTTGGGACTTTTTAGAAACTATTTAGGCCATTTTTATTGCCTATTTGAGGGTTTTAGGAACTTTTTGCACTACATTTTTGGGGGGTTTAGGAACTTTTTCTGCATCCTTAGTTATGATTATTGACTCAAAAATTGTTAATTAAAAGTTGTTTTTTTCGAATTAGATGTGCCGTCAGAAGCGGGCTTTTAATTTTTATTTTTTAGCATTTGAGGACAACAACAAACCCGAAATCATGACCGAATGGGGATGTACTGACAAAAGGTACAGAACGGATGATTTTCTTCAGGGCAAAGGGCGACAATTTGCCGAGACTCAAATCGGTCCAATTCCCAACAATTTTATTTGCAATTCTGCCGTTACAGTCAATTCTAATGAGGGCATAATGCTTCCAATTTTCAGTTTGTTACATAATAATCATATTTTTAGATTCAATTTTTAAATTAAGGCACGGAAAATACGTCCAATTCTACACTCAAGTGCAAACAAAGACACGAAACTCCCGAAGGCGTAAACGATTCCGAAGGCCGATGCCCCCCGGACACGATCGGCTGCTATGCTCTCCACTGTTTTAACAGTAATTAACTAAAATATGATTTCAACTTTTTCTTATGTTATCGATATTTTTAAAAGTTTTTATTACATTTTTTAAAACATGTAAGAAATAGTACCACATTTCGGCATTTTTTTGCGTTTTAACGTTCCCCCACCTAATTTCAAATACTTTAACGACACACACCCGTTCAAATGTACGAAATGATGCATGCATTAAATTGCTTATTTAATGGCCAAGATTGTTCTAAATTAAACAATCAGTTTCTGTGATATATGGATTATACTAGTAAATAAGTAATTTTATTATAGCTGTACAGTTGAAGAAACGCGTCAAAGAGTGGGGTTGCTCTAACACTTCTGAAATATGTCACAAAAAAATTATTGAATTGGGCTTCAATTTGACCAATAAAGACGAGGAATGCTACTGCTCTGTTCCTATTAATGGATCAAGTGATTTCTTTCAAAACAGGAATGAAAATGCAATTGACCGGTATAGTATATTTAATTAACCAAATTGATCATCCGAATCTTAAACTCTCAAGATATTGAAGGCACCGTCCATCACATCAACAAGCGCTCGCCTAATCAATGTTTTTATATAAAAAATTTGATTTTTTAATTATATTTTACTAAAATATCTATATTTTTACATATTTTTTCGGAGATATGATACCAAAGCTCAAAAATAGCATTTTCCCTGAAATCGTTATAGATCCATAATTTCGATTTTAGCAAATGCTCTTATAAGCCCGATCTTACTTACAAATCTTTTTTCTGAGCATCAAAATTGTAGCCTACCCCCCTTGTCTGACGAATTGCAGCATCCACCATTTCAATAATGTTCTAGCCGCTTTGCTTGTCTACAGTATGTTTAGTATAATTTAATTTTGTTTTGTAACAACTTTTTAGTGAGTTTGGCGTTTGCTTATGTCATTTTCGGAAGTTGAGCCTTGCCAAATAATGAAGGACGCCCTAAAATAACCCCTACCGTGATCCCCATTTAATCTATACCCGCATATTTCTATTTATGCCAAATTAAAGTATAATTCCAATTAAAATGTTTTTATTATTATTTTTCTTTTTAGCACTTTACTCATAAAGTTGCCTATCATTGTATATGATTTCCTTCATTTGATCCGACTATTTTAATAATTTCTAATGAAAGATTTGTAAGGTAATTTATAAGAACGGCAAATATAATACCCAAGAGRTTTTAAATTAAATTGGATAATACGAGCTTAGGGGTGTATTTTCCTGAAATTTCGGGTTATTACTATGCTGCACGAGAGTCTCGGCAAATCTATTAACAAATTAAAAATGAATAAAAAAATCTTAAAAATGCACTCCTAATTGAGTTTTTTTGAAAAATTCTTTTCCCCGGCGGTTCCGATGAACTGTATCATCGGAGAAAAAGCGTTCCAGAAATAAAAATGGAAATTCAAATTTGCCGCAAATTGGTTGGATTTTATAATTGGTCCTGAACAAAATTTCGGTTGAATTTTTAAATACGATTTTTATAATTTGAAAATTTTTGGAGCTTATTTTTCATTTAAATTAAATGCTAATCAAATGATATAAAAAAAATTCGTTTCCCAATGGATCCAAAATGAATCACTACATTCGCTTATCCGACAATCCAAATAAACATCGATGTGTCATTATCATATTTTGTTTTGGTCCGTATGAATTGGCAGGGGTTGGCAAAAGTGATGTCATGTAGAGAAATTTTTTTTGGTCCATCCATCTCTCATCTAGTCATTCTATTGAGTTTTGTAAAATTTATAAAGGACATCACAGTGAGTTTTAAACAATTTTCATAATTGAATGTGGACACTTTCATTAATCTTTTTAATTAGTTAATTTTTTTTAGATATGAAAGCAATTTCAGCAGCAGTTATTTTTGTTTTCAGCTCCGTTCGCCTGGATTCTTGCAGCGGTAACATTTTTAATTAAATTATTAAATACATATAATTTTTAAGGATTGGAGTGCAAAATCGGGGCTAGCGGAATTCTGGATAATATGCTGTACAACGAAAATACCAGCATCGGAACATGCCCTGCGGATTTAAATTTTTGTATGGCCATGACATGCACAAAAGGTTACAATATTATACATACTGGGGTTAACGTGCATCTAACCGTCTATTTTGGGCAAAATCGAGGTAACGGGAACTATTGGACTAACCAACGATGCCCTGGTTATAGCCGGATCCTTGTCGAGTTGCGAAAAAGTAAACGCTGACCTCAATCCATATTGAGAGTTGATCATTCTAGATAACTTTTAAATTTTAATTAATTCAGTGGGTGCTTTGCGTACTTTATCGCTGATCCGTTGGATGTGTGCTGCTAACCAAAATGTTAATGGCTGCACGGAGAGCGCAAAAAAAGGGCTTGAGGACAACTTCAATATGACGGGCATTGAGTGCAAATGTGAATATGGGAAAAAGGGGGAAAATTTGACGAATGTGCAGTACGAGCTTCCAACCGTAAAGCGTGCGTATCCAACGGACCGGTAGCCGCACTGATGATTTTTTTGTAATCGTCAATGGTAAACAAATTTATTTTTATTATTCATATAGTTTTTAAGATTTAACGATACACACCCTGCAATAGCTTTCGAATGATACGAAAATGTTTGATTTGGTTAGATTTGAAAAGTTATAACGAAAAAACTTTAAAAAGGGAACGGTTGGGGTGAAACGAGTTGGAACTAATGCTGGATTAACTTAGCATTTTTTTGATATTGGTGCTATGGTTTTTTTTACGGACAATTGACGAGCTTACCTTATAAAATTTTTTTCCCTCCGCGCTTTGCTTTAACGAAAAAAGCTAGGAATGAGCATGTGAAGCAGGAGTGGGATTGTTCCGGTGATAGGAATTGTTCCGCAATTAGTGAACGAGTCGGGAAAGCTGTCAATTCCCCGGTGAGTTGCAAGTGCCTTTTTGGTAAAGCGGATGTCGACTGGCAAATGAAAATTTACGCGTGAAATGATGTCAACGACCACCACGGCAAAACCGACGACGACCACCAAGAAACAAACCACGACGACTACGGTCAAACCAACAACGACCACTACGGCAAAATCATTGGCTACCATGGGCAAATCCTCGACGCCATCGGAGGGTCCAACCGCTAATACCCCGGAGGGTAGAATATTCCTTCTTTCCATGATTGAAACAAGACAGGAAATCACTGTTTTTTTACAGCAAATCACAGCGCACGTCACAGCGTTGCGACCTTTTGCAAAATGCTTATGGCAATTGGTATCGGTACATTTTAATACAGTTCGCTTACAAAATTGTTGAATTCGGATTTTTATATTCATTTCAGGCATTCTTGCTTCGTCCCATTCAATGCTTATTGGCCTTCGCTTCAATGCTGCTTGAACAGTGCGAATGGCGATATATTTCTTAAATCTTGATCTACTTATATAACCAAGAGTTTGAATTCAAATTATTAACCAATCGAAAGTTTATTGTAACATTTGGATCATGCTTCTGAAAATGTAATCTAATTATGC
>MEIZ01000129.1:119048-133102 GCA_001723225.1 Globodera ellingtonae | reverse complement strand
ATTTATTAGCGATTGTGCTAATTTTTCAAGAACGCAATTTTTAATTTGAGTTTCTGCTTAACTTCTGTGGGAGGGGGTCGACGGTGCCGATAGGCGCCGATGAGAACATTTTGAATGTTTACTCAATTTGTTAAAAGTTTTGCAACCAAATTTTTAATTTATTAATTTGAAATTAATCATGTCAAAATGGTTAATACCATTTTTAATTTTCTCAATAAAAAACTCCACTAAAAATTGCATCATTCTTTGGTGTATTTTTTCGTTTTTACGCCGAAACCGGAAGACCGGGAAGCAAAAACCTTATCTGGTTTTATGTCAGGCAGCGGGAATTCACGTCCCAGTTTTGGGAGCGGGAGTCCCGATTTCGAGACTAAAAAGTCCTTGTTTCCGGATCGGGTTGGCCAAAAGCGAGACAAGGATTCCAAAAACCCCGCGAATTTCCCCACTTGTCGCGGTGAGGATTCCGGCCCCGTGCTAATCTTCATCCGTAAGGCATCTTAAAATATACATAAAATTGTAATAAATCGTGGAAGAAGTGATCTTTAAAAGACATTCCAAAATGACCATTTCTGCAGTCCGATAATGATTGATTATTATTTATATTTTTACTAAAATTTAAAATAAATTTAAATTAGTTTGTAATCGTTTCCCAATGAATCGCGCCATTCGTTTATTGGACATTCAAATAAACAGCGATGTGTAATTTTTTTTCGTTTGGGTCCGTGTGGACGGGCAGGGGATGGCAAAAATGTGTCATTTAGAGAAATATTTTATTTGGTCCATCCATTCCATACCATTTATTTTTGAAATTTTTTAAAGGACATCACAGTGAGTTTTAAAAGATTTTCACAATTGAATTGTGAAAACATTGTGCAGTTTAGTCGATTTTATGAGTTATTCATCAATTTTTATTAAATTATTAATTATTTACAGATATGCAAGCAATTGCAGCATCTCTTATTCTGTTTTTGAGCTCCGTTTTCCTGGATTCTTGTAGCGGTAATATTTTTAATTAAATTTTTAAATTATTTTAATTTTACAAGGATTGGAATGCAAAATCGGCCGTAACATAATTGTGGATAATAGCCTGATCATCAAAAATAGCAGCATCGGAACATGCCCGCTTGATTATTCAAATTATTGTTTGGCTAGAAGATGCATAAAAGGTCAAACAATATTATGTTAATATGGCAAGGAAGTTCATTTTGTTAGCCAATATGCAATAGGAGATTTAACAATTATTATTTTTTTATAAAATGATTAATAATATCCATGGAGTTAGCGGTCACCACTAACTGAGTATTTTTGGCCATAATCGGCGTTAGCGGAACCAATGGGTTTTTTTTCAACTTCTTTTTTTTCTGGTTACAGCCGGTTCCGTGCCGAGTTGCTAAAAGTGTTAACTCTGTCACCGGGCGTGTGAGTGGGCTGGGCAGTGTTAACAACCAGGGTTGTCGGTTCCTGGGAATTCGTCGGGTCTCCGAACTGGAACCGAACCGAAACTTTTCGTGTACCCGAACCGAGAACCGAACCGAAAAAATCCCGGTTCTACGGTTTGGTTCGGTTCGGAACCGACAACCCTATTAACAACAGGGTTCATAGAAAGTTAATCATTCAAGATACACTTTTGATTTTTATTAATTCAGTGGGTGCTTTGCGAACTTTTTCAGCGATCTTTTGGGGGTGCGAGAATGGCAAAAGTTTTATTGACTGCATTGAGCAAACTCAACAAGATATTGAGGACAAATTGAATTTGACGAACATTCAGTGCCATTGTGACTATGGAGAAAAAGGGAAAGATTTGACAAATGTGCGCTACGAAGTTATAACCGCCAAGCGTGTGTCAATCGTTAATTATTAGGGCGCGGATTTATATTGACTAAAACGCAAAATATTGACATCCAAAAAACCCCAAAATAAGAGCAAAATACCCCAAAAAGTGCCAAACTATTGATTAAAAAATGTCCGAAAACTGACAAAATCCAGCTAATTTATGCGTAAAAACCTTCAAAATTCGTCAATCTCTATTACTTTTCCTCTTACAATTATAATATAATTTTTTTACATGTTTTTGAAAATTTTATAAAAAATATCTAATAAAAATTTTTGCGAGAATGTCGATCTTTGGTGGGTCAAAGAAAAAGTCATTTTTAGGGGGTGCATTTTTGAATGCCTAAAATATTGAGTTATTATGGAAAAAATGGCGAAATATTGATTTATTCTTAAAAAGTCAAAATAATTGATTTATATTGACTAAAAAGTTGCTCTAATCTAAATTTTTTTCGAAATAAATTGGGCTTCCCTTATGATCCCCTATTCTACAAAAAAAACATTTAAAAAAAATAAAATTCCGCGCCCTATTAATTATCAAATGTATATAACTCTTAATTAGCGCTTCAATGCAAAAAAGGACAATTCGATTCGGACGGATTTGGCGGCACTTTGGTTGGCGAGTGCAATGACAGAGACCATTTTTGTTTTTTGGCCAGTTGTGCTAAAGGTGAACGCTGAGTGTATAATTTTATGTTTTATTAAAAACAACACACAACATTTAAGACCTGTTCGAGTTTGTGATTGATCTTTTTGTGGGATATAAACTAGGGTGGCACGGGACCAGGACTTTTGGGAAGCCCGAGGCCGGAACTGAATTTGTATCCCGGTCAACAAAGACCGGGCAAAAAAAGAAAATAAAAAAGAATGATTAAAACCGGGACCATTATTATAAGGGAGTCCTGAAGGAATTCTAAAAAACCGGTAGAAATTTGCTTACGAAAATGATAAAAATGACCATTTCAGTACTGGTCCCGGTCCTGTGCAACCCTAATATAATTAGAGTTGCCGGGATCGGGATCCCGGTCGGGATCGGGCGGGATTATCACGGTTTTTGGAATCCCGATCCCGGTCCCGGTTTTTGAAAAGTCGTAATCCCGATCCCGGCTTTCACGATCCCGGTCAATCCCGGTCCCGGGTTTTACCAAAAATCTCGATCCCGGCCAACTCTAATATAAACTGATATTTAAATAAAAAAATGCATCAGGTAATGTGATATTTAAATAAAAAGTGCTTCAGGGAATGAGCATGTGAAGCAGGAGTGGGATTGTTCCCGTAATAGGAATTGTGCCGCAATTAGTGAACGAGTCGGGAAAGCTGTCAATTCCTTGGTGAGTTGCAAGTGCCTTTTTGGGAAAGCGGATGTCGACATGGCAAATGAAAATTTCACGCGTGAAATGATGTCAACGACCACCACGGCAAAACCGACAACGACCACCAAGAAACAAACAACGACGACTACGGACAAACCGACGACAACCGCCACGGCGAAACCCATGGACAAATCAACGGCACCATCGGAGGGGCCATCCGCTAATACGCCTGAAGGTAGAATATTCTTTCTTTCCATGATTAAACAAGACAAACCTTTACAGCAAATTGTAGCGCACGTCACAGCGTTGCGATCTTTTGCAACATGTTTATGGCACTTGGTATTATTATACAGTTCGGTTACAAAAATATTTTATATTCATTTCAGGCGTTCTTGCATCGGCCCATTCGATGCTTATTGGCCATCGTTTCAATGCTGCTTGAACTGTGCGAATGGCGATAATAAACTATATTTCCTAGCTCTTGATCTATAACTTATAAAAGTTTTAATTCTAATTACTAATCAATTTGAATTTTTGTAACATTTAACATTCACAATATTTTTTTCAAAAGTTATTGCTAAAATATTTATTCTTTGCTAATCATATCTTTCGTGTTTATGGTTTGTTTAATAACATTGGACAATGAAAATCTCTAAAAGTAGTCTAACTAATCGATCCGCCGACGGTTGGTAACCATCCGACGGGTGCTACCAGTAAAAATGGGCGTAACCCCCCGGGTGGGCATCGAACCCACGAATTCACCCAATCCATGGGCTGAGCTAAGCAGACGGCAGGGTGGATGGGCGCGTGCACACGCAGCAACGTGCCACGTCGCACGTGTCGAATGATCTAGAGCCCGGACTTGATGATGGATCGAGATTTTCGATCGAGAATCTCAAAAAATCTCGAATGTAGTAAAATTTCGCAAAAAACGATAGAGATTCGTTCCAGACCACTAAAAAATCTCGAGTCTCGGTAAAAATTCGTCGATCGAGATTCCGATCGAGAATCTGGAAAAAATCTCGTCGAGATTTACCAAGATTTTGATCGAATATCTCGATCGGTCCGATCTCTAGTTTGATCAAGCTGCCCTCATACGACGGATTCCCTACATAAGCTGGCATTGCAGACCCCCGGCTTTGTCATAGGGTGTTTATCTTAAATGAAAAATACAAAAATTAATTCTTCTCGTTTTTTCGCTTGCAATTGTCGACGTGGAAAGTTCCAAAATCGGTTTGTTTTTTTGGTCGTTTCGTATTATGTGTACAGTATTTTTTTTTTGGCTATTTCGTAATACCGTATTCCGTTTTTTTGGCTTTCCGTTTTTTTTGACACAACGACCCCCCAAAATAGGAAAAAATGGCATTATTAAGTCCACTCTAGAAGCTCCAAGTCAAGCTAAAAATGCGTTTTTTGGTGCAACATAACGAGTCCAAGTTTGCAGAAAAACATGCATGCCTAAAACCCCGGTCTCTAATCATAAATATCTCAAGAATCTCGAAACTTTTATAAAGATGTTGTTTGATTAAAGATATAAATATTATTTGTTTAAAAAATAGGAAAAATTATTTACTCGTATTTTTAATAAAAGAATTGGCTTCGAACGATTTGATCTATGCAGGAAATGTGCAGGAAATGAATATAAAGCATTGGTTTAATAAACAGAGACTTATTATTTTCATAAAAATTATTACTAAAATTATTTACATTTGCCGTTCAATGAAAATTCAGCGATTAATTATTTTCTTAATTTATGCGACATTTTTGATCAATAATGCCGAGTCTGTGGATCAACACGAAGAAAGATCAAAACTTTATAAAATATATGATGAAATATTTGGAGAAGGTTGGGACGAGGAGGTGCCGGAAGAAACCAAAGAATGGCATAAAATGGAAACACAGACAACAGAAGTTGAGAATAAATCAACTAATCAGCCCAATCCAAATGAACAAAACTTTTCTGATCATAATGAAATTGATGCAATGGTTGATGAAAATTGTGACGAAGACGACATTGAATTTATTGAAGAAGATGAAGCTGATTCAACTGATCAAAATGATTGCATTGATGGACAAAAATGTAAAAAAATGCAAGAAAATGGCACAAAACTCATAAAAAGACGCAAAAATAATTATTCTGATCAGCAAAAACGTGAAATTTTAAATCAATATTATCAAATTAAAAAAAGCAATCCGAAAATAAGTGCTTTCGAAATAGCAAAAAGTTTAAATATTTCAAGATACACACTATGTCGCTGGAAAAGGGAACTTATAGTTGGGAATATTGCTTCTAAAATGGGGAATGATTGTTCTGCAAAAACGGAGCTCAATCAAAAGAGTCAAAACAAAATTTATTCTGATCAGCAAAAGCGTGAAATTGTTGAAAAATTTATTAAATTGAAAAATGAATATAAGCAAAACGGAAAAAATTCAAAAAAAGAATGGTATAAAATTTATGCCAAAATTTCGATGACTGTCGGTGTCGGTAAAAACACAATTCAAAAATGGAAAAAAGAGTTTGGACTAAGCATAAAATTGCATTCAAAAAAAGAGAAGAGTGAAAAACTAAAGCAATATTGTGAAATTAAAAGAAATAATCCGAAAATGAAAGAAGTTGAAATTTCGAAAAGATTAAATATTGGAGAAAGCACCCTAGGGCAATGGAAAAGGGAACTCAAAAATCCTGTCAAAGATGAGAATAATTATTCTTTACAAAAGGAACTCGATCAAATAACTCAAAACAAAGGTTATTCTGATCAACAAAAACGAGAAATAGTTGAAGCATTTATTAAATGATCAATGAATATAAGCAAAAAGGAAATTATTCAAAGAAAGAATGGAATCAAAATTATGCACAAATAGCGAATTGTTTCGGCGTCAATATCGGAACTCTTTGGAAATGGAAAAAGGAGTTGGATTTAACTCGAAATTACCATTCACATAGCGACAAAGAAAAAGTGGAAAAATTGAAGCAATTTTATGAAATCAAAGAAAACAATCCAAAAATGCCAATTTCCGACATTGCCAATTTGTTGAATGTTGGCACACGCACATTGAATAGATGGAAAGCGAAATTCACGGGCATTGAGTAAATGAGAAACATTCTGAAGAAGCTGATGCTGACTCAATTGATCATGAATGACGCGATGTTGATGAATAGGGCTGAGATATTTACTGACGATTTGATCTTTCCAATAATTTTATTTAAAAAAAACTAATAGTTACATCCTTTATAAATTAACAAATATTTAAGCAGGTGGCATCTGTGACGAATTGCCATCCATCCTTTTTAAATGTTCTTTATAATTTCTCAGATTTAATAAAAAAAAAGGTCATGATTTTATAGAAAACCAAAAAAAAACTTTGATTGCATTTAACCTCACCAAAACAATGTGCAGCTCGCATTTGCCACCCGACCCGATTTTGGATTTTTTGTACAAAAAAATGGACCAAAAGTTTTTTGGTTTTGGGTCAACTTGCAGTAAAACCCCCCAAAAAATGGGGCTTTTGTTGGCAAATATTCCTTGGCGAAATGTTTCAGCAATTCAACTTTGGTCCAATTTTCATCACAAAAAATTAGGAGCCGACGCCCCCTCCCCCCATTCCTAAAAACCTTCAAAAATGATCGTTACCATGGACCCCTCCCCCCCCCCACCGCCAGAAGTTTTCAAAAAAAAACTTGTATTTTTGAAATTTCAACCAATTCTCAGAAAATGTTAATTTCCGACAGCACCTGCCGGCTTCGTTGGACCCTTCAATTGTATACCAAAATTTACGGCAAAGTTTATATGACTCTTAATAGGGCTTCGATTTATATGGAAATCCATATATGTTTTTTGCGCATTTGGCACAGCGTATAAATGCCATAAATAGGCTTTTTAGCTTTGGCCCATTTTATAATCCATATTTCCATTTCACGATTTTCATCATTATTCCATATTTTTAACATAAAAAATGTCAATCGATTCAAGGCCAAATCATTGCACATACACTTGTTCACGACCGAACAAGTGCTACAGATGCCACCAACTTCATCCCACATCCAAAAATCGTATTTTAATAAATGTCCCCCAAAATATTATTTACAAATTCCAAAGTGAACCCCAATTTTACACTAAAATAATGGTCTCTGTGACCAATTTATTTAAAAATTTCAAAAACCGTATTTTAATAAATGTCCCCCAAAATATTAAGTACAAATTCCGGGCTCTGGAGGTTTTTGGGCTCGAAGAATCCGATTCTGGCCTCTGTTACAACCAATTCCGAACCTCGGACCAGAATTCGAACATTTTGTCAAAAATTCAAATTTCTCAAAAAAGCAAGTTTGGCGGCTCTTAGGCCTAAGCCACCCTGGCTTGGGTTTGTTAAGCTTAGGCCTAAGCCTAAGTTAGCCTAAGCTTAAGCATAGCTTAATCCTAGCTTAGGCTTAGCCTAAGACGTTGAGGGGATTCGGGAAGTTTTGGCAGTGGGAGGATTCGAGACACTTTACAACAAAAGTAATAATCGAATTCATACTTTTGAATGATTTTGAGACCAAAATGGATTTTTGTAAAATTTGGAATTTTTGATAAATTGTTCGAATTTYGTTCGAGGTTCGGAATCGGCAGAAATGGATGTTAGAATTGTAGTCTACGCCCCCTAAATCCGATAAAAACACTTTTTTTTATTGACTTTTAATAATCACTGACGCAMTTTCCACTGACGCATTTTCCGGACACCGACCCAGCACGCCAGCAAAATGCTCTCTTTCTCTGTCTTTGTCTTCGCTTTCGTCAGAGATCTCAGCATCAACACAACATTTTATTGATTGTTTATAATTAACACATAATAACGCCGTCATTTAACAATCCTTTTGGACCTAAATACAGGGTTGGACAAAACCGGATATTATCCGGGTCCCCCGGATACCGGATAGCTCAAAAAACCCGGATATCCGCCCGGATACCGGGTAATTTGGCTGGGGGTGGTCCAAGACCCGGATAATTTTACCCCAAAAATTTCCAAAAACACCCGGATACCGGTCCCGGATAACCCGGGTTTGTCCAACCCTACTAAATACCTACTGCAGAGTAGCTACATTACATATATATCAATGTTATGCGATTTTCAATCATTTTTTTGGCTTTTTTTGTAAAATACTTACATACCTACCTATTTTTGGTCCATTTTTGGCCGTATTTGGCAAATTATTTCATATGTACATACAGGGAGGGCCAATTTGCCCTCTAAAAATGGCAAATGCCACACTATTTTCTAGGGTTGAGCGGGACCGGGACCAGTACTGAAATGGTCAATTTTTCAAATTTTGGTACTGAAATATGGTCCCGGTTTTTCAAAATTCCTTTAAAATCCCTCTATAAAAGTCCCGGTTTTTACAAAATGATTTTTTTTCTTGTTTTTGTCCAGCAGTCCCGGTTTTTTTTGACCGGGACCAAATTTAGTCCCGGTCCCGGTTTTTCCAAAAGTCCCGGTCCCGCTCAACCCTACTATTTCTGAAATTTGCCACTTCTCCACACTTGCCACATTTTGCCATTTACTTGAAACTTTGTGGAAAATTCTCATCTTTTGAGGGAAAATGGAGAATTGCCGAAAATAGTGCTCCCGGATTCTTGCAATTCGAAGATTTAATTGGATTTATTTGGTTTCCATTTATTACAAAATTCGTTAAAATCTTAAACATTTTTCCGGCGGCGCCTACCGGCACCGCCGACCCCACCCCCTAAAAGTAAAGCAGAATTCGCAAAAGAACTTGCATTTGTGAAAATTCTTTAACAAAAATCCAGTAAAAATGGAAAATGCAGGCCTCACTGTGTACAATAATAGAATTTTTTAAAGGATTTTTTGTTTAAATTTTGAAAAAACTTAAGACAGATGGCCAAATTAGTTAATTTTCAAGCATTTTCTCATTACTTTTTGATCTTCGCTTAAAAATGTGCAAAATGTAAATTCTTTGTGTTAAATTTTCAAATTTTTCCAGTTCCCGCGGGATTCTCGTAAAAAATTCAGAAGGATTTGTACGGGAACGTGAAAACTTTGGTTTATTATGAATTGGAATAAATTTGATATTTAAAAAATCTCGACCGATTCCCGACCTTTTCTCGCATTTTCCCGTTGTTTTTTATTGCCGCGGGCGCCATCCCTGCTTATGTATCAATGTTATGAGATTTTCGATCTTTATTTTGGCAATTTTTCGACCAGTTCTGAACCCCGAATTCGAACAGTTTTTGAAGAAAAAAAAATTTAAATTAAAAATTGCTTTTAATGCAATGGTAAAATGCCAAATTCGGATTTGAAAATAAAAACAAATTCTACAGATGGGCGATGGGTTCAACGACGTCACATCTCAGAAACTCCATGCTGACGACAGCCCCGGCGGCGGCATGGCGGTCCGATCGTCGGCTCGACCGCGTCATCCGATAAAACGCTACGGTCATTTTTGATCAAATTTATTTGTATTTTCTCGGCAATCCTTAAGAATTGGGGTCCCGATTTTTGGATGTTTATAATTATAATTTTAAATGCATGTTTTCTAGGGTGAAAATATGCGTAGATCACGAATCCGAGCTTGGATTTTGTGAATGTCAAACCCCGTACCCCCGGATTCGAACATTCAAAAAAATTTCAATTGCAGTTTTTTTTGGGTTGACTAATTTTTTATATTGCGCATTTCCAACCGCGTTAACTATTGAATTGTTTATTATTTTCATGGATTTTTGCAATTTCGAAAAAGGTTRGAACTCGGGTTCGGGGTTCGCTATTCACAAAATCCGAGCTCGGATTTGTGTTCTACGCATATTTTCACACCAGAAAACATGCATTCTGAATTTCTAAAATTTTTTTTTGGTCGGGACCCCAATTCTTAAGGATTGCCATTTTCTCTACGGGGACAGTGGCGGCGGGCATTTTGCCAATGGCAAAATTAAAAGTTTGGCATTTTTTTCAGTTGCTGAAGTAATGGACGCCACCGGACGCGCCAAAAAAGTTTGTCGAACATCACCGCGTAACATTGGGAAGGCGTCGTCGACCAAATCGGTGCTTGACGAAGAGGAGGACGCGGATGACCGGACGGTGGAAAAAGTGTTGAAGAAGCGCGTGGACGGGNTGTACATACAGGGAGGGCCAATTTGCCCTCTAAAAATGGCAAATGCCACACTATTTTCTGAAATTTGCCACTTCTCCACACTTGCCACATTTTGCCATTTACTTGAAACTTTGTGGAGAATTCTCATTTTTGAGGGAAAATGGAGAATTGCCGAAAATAGTGCTCTCGGAATGTTGTAATTCGAAGATTTAATTGCTTTATTTGTGTTCCATTTATTACAAATTTCGTTAAAATCTTAAACATTTTCCCGGCGGCGCTACCGGCACCGCCGACCCCACCCCCTAAAAGTAAAGCAGAATTCGCAAAAAAAACTTGCATTTTTGAAAATTCTTTAACAAAAATCCAGTAAAAATGGAAAATTTAATTTTTAGAGTTTTTTTGAAGGATTTTTGTTTAAACTTTGAAAAAACTTAAGACAGATGGCCAAATTACTTAATTTTCAAGCATTTTTCTCATTACTTTTTGATCTTCGCTTAAAATGTCCAAAATGTAAATTCTTTGTGTTAAATTTTCAAATTTTTCCAGTTCCCGCGGGATTCTCGTAAAAAATTCAGAAGGATTTGTACGGGAACGTGAAAACTTTGGTTTATTATGAATTGGAATAAATTTGATATTTAAAAAATCTCGACCGATTCCCGACCTTTTCTCGCATTTTCCCGTTGTTTTTTATTGCCGCGGGCGCCATCCCTGCTTATGTATCAATGTTATGAGATTTTCGATCTTTATTTTGGCAATTTTTCGACCAGTTCTGAACCCCGAATTCGAACAGTTTTTGAAGAAAAAAAAATTTAAATTAAAAATTGCTTTTAATGCAATGGTAAAATGCCAAATTCGGATTTGAAAATAAAAACAAATTCTACAGATGGGCGATGGGTTCAACGACGTCACATCTCAGAAACTCCATGCTGACGACAGCCCCGGCGGCGGCATGGCGGTCCGATCGTCGGCTCGACCGCGTCATCCGATAAAACGCTACGGTCATTTTTGATCAAATTTATTTGTATTTTCTCGGCAATCCTTAAGAATTGGGGTCCCGATTTTTGGATGTTTATAATTATAATTTTAAATGCATGTTTTCTAGGGTGAAAATATGCGTAGATCACGAATCCGAGCTTGGATTTTGTGAATGTCAAACCCCGTACCCCCGGATTCGAACATTCAAAAAAATTTCAATTGCAGTTTTTTTTGGGTTGACTAATTTTTTATATTGCGCATTTCCAACCGCGTTAACTATTGAATTGTTTATTATTTTCATGGATTTTTGCAATTTCGAAAAAGGTTRGAACTCGGGTTCGGGGTTCGCTATTCACAAAATCCGAGCTCGGATTTGTGTTCTACGCATATTTTCACACCAGAAAACATGCATTCTGAATTTCTAAWATTTTTTTTTGGTCGGGACCCCAATTCTTAAGGATTGCCATTTTCTCTACGGGGACAGTGGCGGCGGGCATTTTGCCAATGGCAAAATTAAAAGTTTGGCATTTTTTTCAGTTGCTGAAGTAATGGACGCCACCGGACGCGCCAAAAAAGTTTGTCGAACATCACCGCGTAACATTGGGAAGGCGTCGTCGACCAAATCGGTGCTTGACGAAGAGGAGGACGCGGATGACCGGACGGTGGAAAAAGTGTTGAAGAAGCGCGTGGACGGGGGCGGTCGCGTGGAGTATTTTGTAAGTTTTTGAGGGGAAAATGAAGAAGAAAAAAAACCGTTGGGCCTATGAAAATAGGGCCATGGGTTGTTTGGCGGACTGAAGCTGTGTACATTTTGCCTCATAGTGTAAAGTTTTACGTTTAAATTGTGCAAAGGACTAATTATCGATTGGGTACATTTGGGCGCAGGCGACTTTTTAAAGTGCCATAACTCTTCATGGCAACTAGAGTAGGGCGGGACCGGGACTGGTACTGAAGTCCCCAATTTTGGGACGAAATTTCCCCCTTATAAATCCCGGGGTTTTAATTTTCTCAATCTCAGTCCCGGGATTTCGGCCCCGACCTACTCTAATGGAAACGACCAAACTAAATACACTTGGTATTAGAGACCGGACTTGAGCTTCGCGCGAGATCTCGAGTCGAGATTTTTCGAGATGTCGAGACGAGATTCTCGAGTRGAGATTTTTCGAGATCTCGTCTCGACCGGTCTCTACTTGGTACCAATCAAAAGCTCTATGTGTTTAGAAACTATGAGAGTATCTAGCGTGAACTAAAGGAGCATATGTATAAACTGTTAAAAAGTTATGGGTTGAAAAAGAGCGAAAAACTAAGTTTTTTTTGTTGTTGGTAATTTTTGATTATAACTTTTTTTGAAAGGGATCTAATCAGCTCGTTGAGTTAAATGCAAAATCTACCCAACAAAACCTTTCGGTTGATTTCCAAGAAGAGTTATAACACTTCATAGGTCCCTTGGTTGGCAATGAAAATTTTTCTTGAATAATTATATAAGTTATGATGAAAATTTTAGTATAAATAAATTTGAACTTATTCATACTTACATAAAAAAATGTAGCTTAATAAAAACTTTAGTAATTTTCAAAAATTTCGATTAGCCTCAGCTAATATAACGCGCGCCCAACGTGAGCGCCCAACCGACCCTAATCGTTACCAAAAAACGTCCAATTTTCTACGGAAAACTTTCATATTTTAAATGGACGACATTTTTGTGAAAGAGACGTTTCACTTTTAGACGTTTCTTTTATTCTTTCAAAATAAGCCTAAAACAACAGAATTTTCAGGTCAAATGGGAGGGGTTACACAGCCGTTGGAACAGTTGGAAGCCGCGCGATGTGCTGAAGAATTTGCACGTTGTCAAGCAGTACGAGAAGGAGCAGAGCAAACACGGCAATTTGGGAGAGGAGGAAGAACATGAAGAGGAAGGAGAAGACGAGAGAGGTGAGGAGAAAGAGGAAGGAGAAGATGAAAGTGATGAGGGGGAAGAACATGAAGAGGAAGGAGAAGATGAAAGTGATGAGGGGGAAGAGAAGAAGGACGACAATTCTGAAGAGTACGTGGTGGAACGTATTCTGGCAAAGCGAATGAACAAGAATGGGGAAGCTGAATGTCTGGTGAATTTATCTTTTAATAAATGAGAACAATTAAAAAGAACATTTCACTTTAAATTGCAATTTTTTTGTTTGTTAAATTTTACTATTTTACTTTTAAACAATTGCTTCCCTCATTTGTCAGGTCAAGTGGCACGGATACAAGGATAAATGGTAAGGGGAACCATTGGCCAATTTGTCTCTCAATAAAACGCTATTAATATTAATAGGAATAGTTGGGAGCCAATCGACGGAATAAAGCATTCTGATGTCTTCAAACAATTTGAGTCGGCCGCCGCCGCCGGCACGGAGAAGGCCAGCGGTAATCAGAACAGTGCCAATGCTTCTACTCCGCCGGTGCCGTTGAAGCATTCGTTATTGGTAAAGCATGTAATTATGCCTAATGAAGCATTTAAATTTTAACAATGTGCAGTTGTCACTTACTTGGTCCATCGATTTGTTCGAATGGCGCCGGTTCATCAACGGCAACACCAAGGCTCTGTGCAAATTGTGTGGTGATTCGATGGGCGTAGACATGGAAACACTGATCAGACACATTGTGTCGGACAAAGACCCTCAACAGCATCAGCCATACGCCTTCAAACTGTTGCAGAAACAGCTTGAACTCGGCTTTCCCATTGTAAGAAGGACATTGCATTTTTAAACACGGAATTTTGAAAAATCCCGGACCTGGGTCTGAATCAGGAGTTTGGTAATGTGGATCTYGYTCCTMGTCTGAGCTACCCMGACCTGCATCTGGATTTACTAAAAWRC
>MEIZ01000129.1:107311-118898 GCA_001723225.1 Globodera ellingtonae | reverse complement strand
ATTTTTAGAAATCTMTTGAGMCACAGCCATCGCTTACATTAACCGGGATTGACATTTTGCAATTTGTTCGAGCAATTTGGGCCATTGATTTGTTTGAACGACGCCGGTTCATCAACGNCTTTCCCATTGTAAGAAGGACATTGCATTTTTAAACACGGAATTTTGAAAAATCCCGGACCTGGGTCTGAATCAGGAGTTTGGTAATGTGGATCTGGATCCTGGTCTGAGCTACCCGGACCTGCATCTGGATTTACTAAAATCCTGATCCTGGTTTCCAGGATATCCTGATGCTGGTGCTTCGGCGAAAATACCAGCATTCCGGATCAAGAGTCCTGGAAAATCCCGGTCTGGACCCAGATCCAGTCCGGGCACTAATCTTTACAATTTTTTGTTTTGTTTTTATCAAAAGTCAATTTTTAGAAATCTGTTGAGTCACAGCCATCGCTTACATTAACCGGGATTGACATTTTGCAATTTGTTCGAGCAATTTGGGCCATTGATTTGTTTGAACGACGCCGGTTCATCAACGGTCGCACAAAAGCGCTGTGCAAATTGTGTGGCGATTCGCTGTGGATTGATTTGGAAACACTGATCAGACACATTGCGACGAACGAAGATCCTGAACATCTCCAATATTCCGTCAAATTGGTGCAAAAACAGCTCGACTCGGCAATTACTCAGCCACAGGGTGAGAGAATGATCAGCCCAGCAGTATATACCTACTCTTGTAGTAGTGATGCACGAGAGTCTCGATACCGAGTCTCGACTCGAGAAAAGTCTCGAGTTTTTTGGGTCTTAGTCTATTAATTGATGCTAAAATCTAATTTTAATTGATACCAAAATTGAATTTTAATTGATACAAAAATCTAATTTTAATTGATGCTGAAATCTAATTTTAATTGATACCATACCAAAATCTAATTTTATTTGATACCAAAATCTAAATTGATGCTTTAATTGACACCAAAATCTAATTTTAATTGATACCATACCAAAATCTAATTTTAATTGATACCCAAATCTAATTTTATACTAAAATCTAATTTTGATTGACACCAAAATCTAATTTTAATTGATACCAAAATCTAATTTTAATTGATGCTTTAATTGATGCAAAAATCTATTAATTGATGCTGAAATCTAATTTTAATTGATACCATACCAACATCTAATTTTAATTGATACCATACCAAAATCTAATTATAATTGATACAAAAATCTAATTTTAATTGATACCAAAATCTAATTTTAAATACCATTCATTCAGACCAATCAGCATCCGTTCGGAGCATGCAAATTTTTCTGCGCCTTCTTACAGGGAAGACAATCACTTTGGAGGTTCAGGCCGGCAACACGGTGGCGGATGTGAAAGAAATGATCGAGGCCAAAGAGGGCATTCCGCAGTTTGATCAGCGACTGATCTTTGCGGGTAAACAAATCAAAATTCGTTTTTCTGAGACTAATTGGCCTTTTTGTTCAGGGAAACAGCTTGAGGAAAAGCGAACATTGGCTGACTGCAACGTTCAGAAGGGTTCCACTGTTCAGCTTCTTCTGTGTTGTCGTGGCGGATGAATCTTTTGATCTGATCTTTGCTTAGTTTCAAAACAATTTACACTGTTTTTAGAACATTTTGCTTTTTCTGACGTTGATTTCTTCATATTTATAAATTATAATTCATTTCATAATTGAGTTGTTTTAATTGGTCGAATTGTTTGAACCAATTAGGAAAATATTCCGAAAAATATAGTTTTGAAGAGACTGATGATGTATTTTTTTTAGGGAATTATTCAAAAAATCCAAAAAATGTTTTTTGACCTAAGATTTTAAAGTCACTAATTACCAGGGCTAAAATTTTTAGGGTTCTGCAATGGGTCGGACTCCGAACCGGTGGAAGCCGAGTAGCGCTTTCGGCCTTTTTTGTTCGAGTCCGGATTCGAACAAATTTTCGAAAATTAAAACCAATTTTGAGGCTCAAAATCATTCAAAAAGCATACAATTACAACAAAAAGGCGGCAAGTAATGATCGAATTGATTATTTTTGAGTGCTTTTGAGTAGGGTTGCAGCCGGGGGGGGGATCCCCGGTCAAACCGGGGACGGGGATACCGGGGACGGACAAAACGGGGATCCCCGTACGGGGATGGGCAAAATCAATTTTTAGGGGTGCATTTTTGAAAAAATGCAATTTTTTGGGGGACTTTTTTTTAAAAATCGAAATTTCTTCAAATTAAAGTGCACCCCTAAGAAAAGGCTTTTCTTATGGCAAATATGCACTACAAAGATTTAATTTTTTGGGGAGGAGAGCGCGACGGTTCCGACAGGCGCCGTCGGGAAAAATTTTTTGGATTTTGGTTAAGAAATTTCACCAAAATTTGGCAAAATTAAGAATTTTGCGTCGAAATTTAGGAAAAAAATGCTTATGTAAGAGTGGAGGATGTTCGGCGGTGCCGTTAGGCGCCGCCGAGAAAAATTTTYTAATTTTGACTCAATTTGTTAGGAGATTTGCAACTTAAAGTCGSTAATTTATGATGCTTTTTAGGAATGGGCGAGGTGGGGAAATTTTTTTGAGGATTTAAAGATATTAACTAAAGAAAATTGTCAAGATTTTTTTGTAAAAGAGCGTAAAGGATAAGGGCAACTTGAATTTTCTAAATTCAAAAAATTCATTTTTGCATTTTAATTAAAAAATARTTGAAAATTTACTAAAATTATTCTTTTAGTGGGGGAGCACACGCGACAGAACCAAAATAAATTTAAAAATTGTTCGCACTCAAGCGAGTCCGAACCCAGCCAGCAACATAAGAATTGATGGAAGACAAACCAATAAGCCATCAACTCATTTGTGAGTATTCACCTAAAAGGGCATGAAATCTTTCATCAAAAAGCACATCRCAACCGAAATTCAATAAATCAATATAATTATTAAAATTCCTGATGTGATGGCCATCTTTAGGGGTGCATTTTCATCCCCGCCTCCCCCGGGGATGAGGACCGGGGATCCCCGTTGGCGTTATTACCTCCTGAAAACCATTTTCATTTTCATTTTTTTGTCGAATAAATTCTTGTATTTTATTTTTAACAAAAAGAAATTAGGTAAAAGAGTAGGTAACCCTTGTCCGTTTTTTTCTGTAAACTCTAAAGCAAATAAATTAAAAGCTCCATTTAATAAAGCATAGCTTGGCACTTTTGGGTTGGGAGAAATTCAAAGTTCGGAACATATTTGTCATTTTGTTCACAGGTAATCGCCATTTTTATAAATCACCAAATTTTAATTGCTTGCAAATTAAGAATTCTTTAATTTTTATTGAAAATGTTAATAATTTTAGTTTTAAAAAAAGACAGAAATTGAAAACGCCGGCGCCAACAAACTTTGGACAAAATGCCCATCACCAAATCGACCGGCAGAACACCCAAATTGGACAAATTAAACCCAATTCAACTGATCAGCTTGGACAAATTGAACCCAATTCAACTGATCAGCTTGGACAAATTAAACCCAATTCAACTGATCAGCTTGGACAAATTGAACCCAATTCAACTGATCAGAATCCTCTACTCACAGAGTCTGATCACTCTGATAATGCCAAAATTGGCGAAGAAATTACTTCAAAGGAAAAACGTAAAATTATCGACAAATTCCACGCAATAAAAGACGAATTTAAGCAAAAAGGAAAGTATTCGGCAAAAGAATCGGTTCATATTGAAAGCAAAATTGCTAAACATTTAAAAGTCAATCGCAAAAAAATATATAAATGGAAAAAAGAATTTGGCCTAAYTCYAAAAGTATTCTATGAAAAAGAWGAACGTAAACATTTGGTAGAGAAATTTGATCAAATGAAAGCCGAGTTAAAGCGGGACGGATTCAAAAACTCGCAAAATGAATTAGATAAAACTGTCGCAAAAGAATTGGGCCTCAGTTTTGTAACAATTTATAAGTGGAAACGAAAACTTGGCCAAACCAGTGAGTTTAAGCCCAATTTTTATTTAATTTAAATTCTTATACAGAAATAAATAAACACCGCCACAGCACACAAAAGGAATTAATGAAGCGTTATTATGAAATTAAGGACCAAAATCCTAAAAATAGTGACGGGGAAATTGCCAAAATGTTAAAAATTGGAACACGCACTTTGTGTAATTGGAAAAAGCAATTTAAACGACAGAAATTTCATCCAAATTCTTTCGATGGACATTTTGTGGAAGAGAATGCCGCGGCAAATGTTCAGGAAAATTGAGAATTCGAACACGGGAAGTAATTGAATGATCGGTCAATAATTTATTAAAAAAACGGATATGGCATTTAAAATATTTTTTGACATATAAAATTTATTCTTTCTTTGTTTATAATTCATTTTGCAATTAACGTAATTGAAATTGATTAAAAATGGCCGGCCTCTTTTGTTTTTTCTGTAATTAATTTAGTTTTAAAAGTATAAAATTTCACTTTTTCTCTAACCAAAAGTTATGAGCCCGGCGGTTAACTTTTCGTTTTTAAATATGTTAATTGGAAAAGCACCCAAAACGGAGTTTTTAATATGACAATAAGTTTTTTAAGAATTCTCTAATTGTTTAGTACATCATTTACATTTAATTCTGATTCCTATTTCGGATTCCTGACATTTTTTTAACATTAAATTTTTTACCAGTCTCCTATTCTCAATGGAATCCAAGCCCCCGAATTTGAATTTTGGAGTTTTAGTGATTCACATCCATGTCCATTATTCCATTCTTTACATGGTATGCACATTGAAAATAATGTCACCGCCAGAGGTATATTTGTGGATGATATTCCTTATTTTACGAAAAGGCTATACATAAAATCATTTTGCAAAAATTGGGGAAAGGAGGAGTGTGAAAAAAATCGGTTAATTTGATTAATCTTTTGCAAAAAAAAGGGTTAAATGAGTGGGCAATCCGCCAATTTTTGTCAGTTCGAGTGGAGCTCAGAGGGCCGATTAAAGCAGGGTTTCCAACTGTCCTTGTTTTAAAGATTTGTCCTTTATTTGAGATTTCTGGAGCTTTTTGAAGAATTTTCGTCAAATTTTGAATAATCTCTAGACAGATGGCTAAATTAGTGAATTTTCAAATTTGCGGGGACGGGGTCGGGGTGACAACCCTAATTTAAAAATTTTCTCAGCGGCGCCTATCGACACCGCCGGCCCCAACCCCTCAGTTCGCAAAAAAATTGCATTTTTGAAATCGAAAATCGGCAAAATTTTCAAAATCCATGTGAGCAATCCAACCACGAATTGTTGAGAAAAATTGTCGGTGGAGAGAAATAGGATTAAAAAACACACATTTTATGGAAAGAATATTTACTGCATTTTTGAACATTTTTTAAAGTGTCCTTATTTTTGCCAGTAAAATCTTATTTTTGACCTTCACTGTCCTCATTTCACAAAATTTTTGGTTGGCAACCCTGTTTTAAAATAATTTAAAACTATTTTTTCCAAATCATTGCTCATTCAAATACTTCCCGAATTTGAGTTCTCGATTTCCTGAACATTTGAGCGGCATTCTCATCCACACAAGGTTTGCCAATAAGTCATCAGGAAATGTAAAAACATAATTTATTAAACAAATATAAATTTTTGTTGAATGTTGTGGTAAAAGAAAAATCTCAGCCTCGGACCTCTAATTATTCGAATTATTTTGTCATTCTGTTCGCACCAATTATCGATTGTTTTGACCCATCCTTCCCTTTTTGTTCTCAGGTTATTCATTCGTCTGGTACGGGCAATTGTGTTAAGATAATTAATTTATTCGTTGTGCGATTTGTTAAGATATTCGTGTGCGTTAAGTAAAATTTGATTGGACKGACGGGATATTTTCCACTATGTTAACTTGTATTGATTTCATTTTTCTTTGCTCTTTGATCAGATAACGGACGTATTCTTCACATGAAAAAATTTGCAACGTTTRATTTTATTGCATTTTCATTTYGGATATTCTGGTCCCCTATTTTGATGACTCTGATCATAATTACTAGAACCGAGATTTATATTGACTAAAAACCGCGAAAAATTGACTTAAAAATTTGACCAAAAAAATCCAAAAAAGTGCCAAAATATTGATTAAAAAATGTGCAAAAATTAGGGAAAATGTCGATCTTTGGGGAGTGGATTTTGGTCAAAGAAAAAGTCATTTTTTAGGGGTGCATTTTTGGTAATCGAATACTGCGTCAAGGGCCGTCCGTATATTTTCAAAGCTTCTTAATTTCATCTTTAAATTGTTTTTTCCAAATACGTAGGCTTTTTGTTGAAATATTTAACATTTCAGCWATAACGCCATTTGTCATTTTCGGATTCTTCCCTTTTATTTTGGCATATTTCTTCAAAATTCCAATTTTTGTTMCYTCAGAATTTGTTTTGCTGACAGAAAGGCCAAATTTGCGTTTCCATCGAATAATTGTTGCTCTACAAACGCCCAATTTCATTTTTTGAAAAATTTTTGAGTTTGGCCTTCTTACATTTGCTTTTTATCTTTTCAAATTGTTTCAAAATTTGACGTTTTTCAAATTCAGAAAACTTTGATTTAGACTTCTTTTCTCGACTTAGTCCCAATTCTTTGCTCCATTTATAAATTGTTGTGCGATTCACACCCAAACCATTTGATATTTTGTTTTCAATTTGAACCCATTCTTTGCTTGAATGTGCGCGTTTGTTTTTTTCCCGATAATTATCTTTTATTTGACGGAATTTTTGGATAATTTCACGTTTTTGTTGATCAGACTCAATTTTTCAGATTCATTAGACGCATTTGCTGTTTCATCAACACTTTAATTTTGATCAGTTGAGTTATTTTGATCAGACAAATGTTTCTTAGAATTTTCCTGATCAAGATCATCCGCTGATGGCGCTGAATTGTTTTCATCTWKCGARTAATTTTCAGCATAAATTTCATCAAATTTCTGTTTTAATATTTCATCAATATTTTTCGGATCAGAAATGTTTGGAGCTTGTCCGTCTTGAACTTCTTCTTTAACATGACGACAGTTCAACTCTTTTGAATCATTACTTTCATCATCCCATCCTTTTCCATATATTTCATCAAATGTTTTGTAAAGTTTTGGTCCTTCTCCGCTTTGGCCCACAGATTCAGCATTTTTGGTCAAAAATGTTGCAAAAAATGAAATAAGAATTAATAGCCAAGCTTTCATTGCCTGCAATTCCTTAAAAATTCTATAAAAGGGATTTTAAAGGAATTTTGAAAAACCGGGACCAAAATTTCAGTACCAAAATTCAAAAAATAGACCCTTTCAGTACTGGTCCCGGTCCCGTCCAACCCTACGTAAAAGGTGTCGAAGTCGTTGAAGTGTTCCGCTTTCAGTGCGTAATATGCGAGTTCCGATGATTGCACCTGCCAGGTGTCGCCGAAGCACTGCAGGTTGAATATGACTGATTTGTGAGTAGTGGTTTGAAAGCACACAAAGTGCTTCTTAAAAACTTGATGGCTATTTGATGCTCCAACAGAAATGTCTCTCCGTGGCGTCCATTTTCCGATCTAAACGTGGGGTGGGGAAGTTGGACCGACTATGGTCCTCTCTTTACCCGGGAATTGTACGGGGGTGCCAATGCACTGGTTAACAAACTGGGTGATTAATGGTGAAAAAATAGTAAATAGCTTTTCAAAGTCTTAGATGTGGTCGGTCTTAAAAATATTGTCAGATTCATGATCAGCACCCTTTAAAACCCCATATATGATGTTTTAGACGCCCTTTTGCTGACTTTTTTTTTTTTAATTTTGAGGTGTAGGCCTTTAAAATAATAAAATATTAACAATTTTTTTAATTTAATAAATTGTTTTTATCAGCTCTGATAAAAAAATTAGAAAAATTATAGGACAAATTCGCGCCGCCGATGGAAGTTTTTAAAACACACATTAAATTTGATAAGAAATTTATGTTTATTGGAAGCGCTTCTACAGCCAAAGTTTGTCAATAAGTCATCAGAAAATGTAAAAACATAATTTATTAAACAAATAAATATAAATTATTTATTGAATGTTAAATTATATTGATTTTCATTTTTTTAGCTCTTTCATCAGCAGTACGGATGTATTCTTCACATGAAAAAAATTTGTAACGTTTTATTTTATTTCATTTTCATTTAAGCAATCTCTCCATAATAACGTACGTATTGCGTTGTCAACAATTCAAAAATGCAATAAAAAAATAAAAATCTTTATTACTTTGGATTTTAGAGCACAAAAATGGCCAATTTTAAACTAAAGCCGTGATTTGGCGTGATCCGTGATACGTAATCCGTGATTTTGAAAAAATTTAACAAATAGAGAAACCCCAAAATTTTTTGAAATTATCTCGGCGAGATTCTCATTCCAATGTCATTCAATGGGAAATCCAGACAGAAGCAGCAAAATTTCTTAACATTTTTGTTATCAAAATTGCGCAATATTCCGAATTTGTTGGTTTTCGAATTTTTCAACTATACAAATTTTTTGAGAACTTTTGGGGGGTCCTGAACATTTTTATTAAATCACAACAGCACAAATTTATATTTCCGGTGAGCAAAAGTGGAAAAAAATATTGCACAAAATAAAATAAAATTAATAAGAGTTGGACGATTCAAGAAGTTGCAACAAATCACACCCTAATTCTGCGTTCAATTTGACTATACCCGGGCTGTTAGAGTAGATCGGGAAGAGAGATTAAGTTTGGTAGTCAGGCTCGGGATTAATCGTATTTTTGAGATGGGCTTACGATTTTAATGACAATGCCATTTTTCTGACCCCTCCATGCCATTACAGGATGCCATTTGAGGAAACCAATATTAGCATTAGATTAATAAACATTGACTTTTTATTGAAAAAAACAAGTTTATTACTAAAATTAATAACATTTTCAATAAAATTAATAAGAATTTTTAAGGAATTTCAGGCAATGAAAGTCTTGGCTATTAATTCTTATTTCTGATATTCTTGCGTTATTTTGATCAAAATATGCGCAACCTGTGAGCGAAAAGCGAAAGATCAAAACTTTAAAAACATTTGATGAAATATTTGGAAAAGGATGGGAGATGAAAGTAATGATTCAAAAGACTAACTGTCGTCATGTAAGAAGAGTTCAAGACGTACAAGCTCCAAACATTTCTGATCAGAAAAATATTGATGAAATATTGAAACAGAAATTTGATGAAATTTATGATGAAAATTGGTCGGAAGACGAAAACAATTCAGCGCCAGATCAAGATGAGAGTGTTGATGAACAGAAAAATGAGTCCAATAATGTGAAAAAATTGAGTCTGATCAGCAAAAACTGAAATTATCCAAAAATTCCGTGAAATGAAAGAAGAATTATGAAAAAAACAAATACTCAAAAATGAATGGTTCAAATTGAGAAAAATATCAAATGGTTTGGGGTTGGTCGCAAACAATTTATAAATGGAGAAAAGAATTGGGTCTAAAAAACAGAAACAAATTCAAAGTTTTCTGAGTTGAAAAACGTAAATTTTGAAACAATTTGATGAAATAAAAACAAATGTGAAGGCAAAACTCAAAACATTTCAATGTGAACTGATGAGAAAATTGCCAAAAAATTGGGGTTTCGACAATTTATAATTGGAAGCGCAAATTTGGCCTTTCTGCAGCAAAAAATATCTGAGCAACAAAAATTGAATTTTGAAGAAATATGCCAAAATAAAAGGGAAAAATCCGAAAATGACTGATGCCGTTATTGCTGAAATGTTAAGATTTCAAAGGAAGCCTACTAATTGGAAAAACAATTTAAAGAGAAATTAAGAACTTTGAAAATATACGGACTTTGTAGCCCTTGACTCAACTCGAAGATGTTATTATTTGAAATTTGTTGTTATTTAGGGGTTGCATTTTTCGTTATTTTGATTTTCTTAAAATAATTAAATGTAAATAATGAGTAACATATTGTTGTGATTCCTGATTTATTTTTGTTTCCTTTCGGATTACCCCTCCCGAATAGTTATATCATATTTACATTTTATTTGAAAGCAGAATCCGATACCAAGACCGATTCCTCATCATCAACCGATCACACATCGATCGCCGACGCTTGGTAAACCATCAGGTGCTACCAATAAAAATAGCCAAAATGGTAACCCCCGGCGGGTGGGACTCGAATCCACGAATTCACCCAATCCATGGGCAACTCTAGCTGTATTCGGCGAAATGTCCGATTTTGGCTTACTCGGCGAAATGTCCGATTTTGGCTTACTCGGCGAAATGTCCGATTTTGGCTTACTCGGCGAAATGTCCGATTTTGGCTTACTCGGCGAAATGTCCCATTTTGACTTACTCGGCTAGTTACGATAAATAGGCCGGCCTTTTTATTCAATTTCAAAATACGTTAATTTCAAAATGAATTATATAAACAAAAGAATACTAAAATTTTATATGAATTTTAAATTATTAACTAATCATCAGGGATGGTACTTTTAGGTAAGAAAAATTGGAAAATAGGTACCTAAATAGGTGAGAAAAAAATGCCAAAATAGGTACTAAATAGGTACAAAAATCGTGAAATAGGTACAAAAATAGGTAAGTAAAAAATTTTTACTGAAAATTTTTAAACACCAAACAAAAAAAAGCGATTATAAATAAAAGCATATTTTGGGGTTTCGAGCATATTTTGGCATTTTTCATCGATTTCTGACTGTTTTTAAAAAATAATTCATATTTAACGATAGCCTTTTAGTCATTTTCGAAAAAAATCCATAAAACTCGCATAAAAAATAAGGAAAAAATGCGGCGCTAAAAAGGCCGCGCCCAAATGGCGCTGGAGCCGAAATGGCCAGAGTGATGATTGACCTGGCGCTTAAAACTACCGGAATTGCCATTTTTGGTATTTTTGGTGCATATTTTGGCTTTTTTTTTTGCATTTTCAGCAGAATTATATTAAAAAAATTTCAAAAACCTGAAAATAGGTAACAAAAAGGTCGAAATAGGTAGAAAAATAGGTACCTAGGTAATAGGTAGAAAAAAGCCGAAATAGGTAAATTGTTCTAAAACTGAGGCCCAATTCTTTTGCAACAGTTTTATCTAATTCATTTTGAGAGTTTTTGATTCCGGCCCGCTTTAATTCGGCTTTTCTTTGATCAAATTCTCTATCAAATGTTTACGTTCTTTTTTTTCTTTGAACATTTTTCGACTTAGGCCAAATTCTTTTTTCCATTTATATATTTTTTTGCGACTGACATTTAAATGTTTAACAATTTTCTGCTCAATTTGAGTCCATCGTCTTGCTGAAAATTTTCCTTTTTGCTTAAATTGCTCTTTTATTGCGTGGAATTCGTCGATTATTTTACGTTTTTCGTTTGAAGTAATTTCTTGCATCATTTCGTTCTGTTCTTCATCGATTTGGCATTATCAGAGTGAACAGACTCTGTGAGAGGAGGATTCTGATCAGTTGAATTGGATTCAATTTGTACAAGTTGGGTGTTCTGCCGGTCGTTTTGTTGGTTGGCACTAAAGTTTGTTGTCGGCGGCGTTTTCAAATCATCGGCTTCATCTTTGTCTAACCATTCTTCTACTAATAATTCGTCAAATGTTTGGAGTGGCAATTAAGTAATTGATGGCTTAGTGGTTTGTCTTTTCGGTAGC
>MEIZ01000129.1:78017-89934 GCA_001723225.1 Globodera ellingtonae | reverse complement strand
CGGCAGATTATGCCACGGCACAATCAGAGAGAGACCCCCCCCCATAGGCACGGGATCCCGAACTGACATGCCCGAAAAAACCCATTTATCATTTTCACACCTAACGCCCCTCCCCCTAAACCCTTTTGGCGGCGGCTCCCCTCAAAGGACCAAACCAGCCCCAAAGGTACCGACTCCCGCACAAACCAGTGCCATCGGCACCGGTTTGTGCCGGAAAATTTACCGCGCAGTAGAGGTCACGATTATCTAACTACTATCGTTGGTGCTATAAAAGAATTTTTTAATTAATATAAATAAATAATAAATTTGGGTAAAAATACTCACCGCTTTGGCCATGCTCATTTTTCCACCTACAAATTGTTCTAAAACTGAGGCCCAATTCTTTTGCAACAGTTTTATCTAATTCATTTTGAGAGTTTTTGAGCCCGGCGCGCGTCAACTCGGCTTTTCTTTGATCAAATTTCTCTATTAAATGTTTACGTTCTTTTTTTTCTTTGAACATTTTTCGACTTAGGCCTAATTCTTTTTTCCATTTATATATTTTTTTGCGACTGACATTTAAATGTTTAACAATTTTCTGCTCAATTTGATGCCATTCTTTTGCTGAACCGGATGGTTTGAATTGGGTTTAATTTGTCCAATTTGGGTGTTCTGCCGGTCGATTTGGTYATGGACATTTTGTCCAACGTTTGTTGGCGCCGGAGTTTTCAGATCTTCGGCTTCATCTTTGTCTAAGCATTCTTCTACGAATAATTCGTCAAATGTTTTGAGCTCCAATTTTACGGATTCCGCTTTGTCGGGTGAATTTGTTACAAAAAATAAAATCAAAATTAAAATCCAAAACTGTTCCATTTCTGAATTTACCAATTAATTTTATAATTTAATGCAAGATTTCAATTTTCTGCCAACCCTAAAAGTATTGATCACAATTGGAGTTTCCGGTCTTTTCTATTAGAGACCGGATCTAGCATTTTTAAAATAATAAAATATTAACAATTTTTTTAATTTAATAAATTGTTTTTATCAGCTCTGATAAAAAAATTAGAAAAATTATAGGACAAATTCGCGCCGCCGATGGAAGTTTTTAAAACACACATTAAATTTGATAAGAAATTTATGTTTATTGGAAGCGCTTCTACAGCCAAAGTTTGTCAATAAGTCATCAGAAAATGTAAAAACATAATTTATTAAACAAATAAATATAAATTATTTATTGAATGTTAAATTATATTGATTTTCATTTTTTTAGCTCTTTCATCAGCAGTACGGATGTATTCTTCACATGAAAAAAATTTGTAACGTTTTATTTTATTTCATTTTCATTTAAGCAATCTCTCCATAATAACGTACGTATTGCGTTGTCAACAATTCAAAAATGCAATAAACATAAAAATCTTTATTACTTTGGATTTTAGAGCACAAAATGGCCAATTTTAAACTAAAGCCGTGATTTGGCGTGATCCGTGATACGTAATCCGTGATTTTGAAAAAATTTAACAAATAGAGAAACCCCAAAATTTTTTGAAATTATCTCGGCGAGATTCTCATTCCAATGTCATTCAATGGGAAATCCAGACAGAAGCAGCAAAATTTCTTAACATTTTTGTTATCAAAATTGCGCAATATTCCGAATTTGTTGGTTTTCGAATTTTTAAAAAAATACTAATTTTTTGAGAACTTTTGGGGGGTGGGAGTCGGCGGTGCTAATAGGCGCCGCCGGGAAAATTTTGAATTTAAGACCGAGATCGGGAAAACCGTACTGTCTCTCCGCCCTTTAATAGTGCCTTGACGCAGCGTAGGGGAGTAGGTAGGTAAATACAAATGAGTAATTAAGCGGAATTTGAGGTTTTCTAAAAGCGACGAATAATCAAAAATTATCAACCATAATTTCTTTTGAATTTTTTTACAATTAATAAATATTTTATCAAAAATTTCCTTTTYAACGAATTGATCTTGAGGAAACCGATACTAAGCGTTAGATTAATAAKTTTTAACATTTTATGGATAAAAATTAGTTTTTAACTAAAATTATTAACATTTTCAATAAAATTTAAAGAAATTCTTAAGGAATTGCAGGCAATGAAAGTTTGGCTATTAACTCTTATTTCATTATTTTCAACATTTTTGATCAAAAATGCTGAATCTGTGGGCCAAAACGGAGAAGGACCAAAACTTTACAAATCATTTGATGAAATATTTGGAAAAGGATGGGACGATAAAAGTAATGATTCAAAAGAATTGAACTGTCGTCATGTTAAAGAAGAAGTTCAAGACGGACAAGCTCCAATCACTTCTGATCAGAATGAGTCAAATGAATGTGAAAAAATTGAGTCTGATCAGCAAAAACGGGAAATTATCCAAAAATTCCGTGAAATAAAAGAATATTATAAGAAAAACAGAAAATACCCAACTAATGAACGGGTTCAAATTGAGATAAAAATATCAAATGGTTTGGGTGTTGGTCGGTCAACAATTTATAAATGGATCAAAAAATTGGGTCTAAGTCGAGAAACAAAGTTTAAACCAAAGTTTTCTGAGTCCGAAAAACGTAAAATTTTGAAACAATMTGATGAAATAAAAAGCAAATGTCAGAAAGCAAAASTTAAAAGCAATTCAAACAATGAACTCGATGAGAATATTGCAAAAAAATTAGGTATTTGTGGAAGAACAATTTATGCATGGAAGCGCAAATTTGACTTTTCTATCACCAAGAAAACGTTTTCTGATGCAACAAAAATTGGAATTTTAAAAGAATATTCCAAAATAAAAGGGAAAAATCCGAAAATGCGTGATTGTGACATTTCTGATTTGTTGAAAATTTCAAAAAGCAGCTTAAGTCATTGGAAAAAACAATTTAAAGAAGAAATTAATAACCATTGAAAATTTACGGACTTTTTAGGTCCTTGATTCAACGRGAAGATGTTATTATTGTTTGGGTGGATTATTTAATTTGTTATTTAGTAATTGAATTTTTTGTTTCTTTGATTTTTATGTTTTTTGTGATTTCCATAGACATGGCAATTGACAAAATTATATTTTTTGAAAATCATTAACAAAAAAGCAAATAAACGGAATCCACCCCCAAAATAGACTATTTTTTTGTAAGATCGACCAATTTTCTAAATAAAAATTATAAAGAAAATTCCTGACGGCGCCCTAGGACCCCCAACAACTACGGCCCTGCTGGTCTCGGGTAAAACAAAAAAACAATTGGATATGTTAAACTTTTTCATTACACTTATTTTAAATAAAGCTTTTTGATTGATTTATTATACTATTTCATTCAACAAATATTTAACGAGCAAAAAAAAACGGGTACATTGATCAGTGTAGCCCCAAGTGCCGAACAAAGAAGAAAATCAGTTCCTTTTAAAATGGTTAACCCGCTTGCCTTTTTTCAAATTGAATTTTCTCATTTAGAGCTTTAAATTGGGGGACTCCCCACATCAGGCCTGATTCTATTTTTGTTTGTGCATAGGACACAACAGAAAGACCCGGGCTCATAACTTTCGTTAGGATTCGGGACTAATGTTCTTTACACTTTTACCGAATAACTCATAGTCAGGGATATCGAAAAATTTTGTTATTCAATAATAAAATATCTATTTTGGCATTGATTTTGCCAGAAAAGGGACCAAAATTGTCCATATTTTGCTAAAAATTTGCAAATTTTGTTAATATTTTTGAAAAAATAGGCTGAAATATAAAGCCCCCCCCCCACCTCTGTCATGGCTTTTTAATGAAAGAACGTATTTTTGGCAGTAGAATTGTAAATATTGAATAAAATAATTAAATCAACAGAATTTAGTCAACATCGGCACTCTCCACTAGTGTTCGGCACGGTACGGTATTACCGCGGTATTTTTCGGTATTACCGCTACCGCGGTATTTTTCGGTATTACCGCGGTATTTTTCGGTATTACCGCGGTATTTTTCGGTATTACCGCGGTATTTTTCGGTATTACCGCGGTATTTTTCGGTATTACCGCGGTATTTTTCGGTATTACCGCGGTATTTTTCGGTATTACCGGCGGTATTTTTCGGTATTACCGCGGTATTTTTCGGTATTACCGCGGTATTTTTCGGTATTACCGCGGTATTTTTCGGTATTACCGCGGTATTTTTCGGTATTACCGCGGTATTTTTCGGTATTACCGCGGTATTTTTCGGTATTACCGCGGTATTTTTTCGGTATTACCGATTCGGTATACCGACCGAGAAAATTTTTGTGATTTCGGTATTTTTCGGTATCGGTATTTTACCGAAATACCGATACCGAGTCATCTCGGAATACCGCGGTATTTTTCGGTATTTCGGTATTTTGGAAAATGGATATTTTTGAACGATTTTTGTCAATCTTGACCAGTATGGTGTAGTGGTGAGTGGTGGAGGCTGTTGGGTAGTTAGGTTGGGGTTCGGACCCGCATCGGAGAAAGGTTTATTTCCTACTTTCTGTGAGCAACTACATATTGTTGGGGAACAATTTCTAAAAATTTAAAAAAATATTTTTGATTTTTTAGCAAAATTGGTGAATTTTTTAAAAATGCAGAATAATTAGGATTTTTTTTACACCATGTGATGTTTTCTTCTGGAATTTTAATGGATGATGCATTGGACAAAGTGCTCAATCGCTTGCTAGTGATGCTCGAGAATCGGGGGCCGGGTGGTTGGTTTGAGAAAAAAACCATAAGGGGCTCTTTTCTTTTACAAAATTAATAATTTTGGGCCAATTTTCTTAACAAATTCCCTCAAAAAATTTCCCCGACAGCGCCTTTCGGCGCCGACGAGCCCCTCTCATTCCTAAAAACGGCTTACAAACATTGTCGATTTTTAAAATTTGGTAGCAAATCTCTCAATAAATTGTTTTTCAAAAAAATACTGAATACCGGTCGGTATACCGAATTTTTTGGGTCGGTATTTTTCGGTATCGGTATTTTTCGGTATTTATACCGAAATACCGATACCGAATACCGACCGAAGAAATTTTGGGATTTCGATCTGGAATGACGAATTCTGGCCATTTGTGGGTCCGGAATGACGGATTCTGGATATTTGTGGATCCGGAATGACGGATTCCGGACATTTGTGGGTCCAGAATAACGAATTCCTGACTTTTGTGGGTCCGGAATGACAGATTTGGATATTTGTGGGTCCGGAATGACGGATTCCGGACATTTGTGGGTCCAGAATAACGAATTCCTGACATTTTTGGGTCCGGAATGACAGATTCTGGATATTTGTGGATCCGGAATGACGGATTCCGGACATTTGTGGGTCCAGAATAACGAATTCCTGACTTTTGTGGGTCCGGAATGACAGATTTGGATATTTGTGGGTCCGGAATGACGGATTCCGGACATTTGTGGGTCCAGAATAACGAATTCCTGACATTTGTGGGTCCGGAATGACAGATTCTGGATATTTGTGGGTCCGGAATGACGGATTCTGGTCATTTGTGGGCCCGGAATGTCGGATTCTGTACATTTTTGGCTCCTGAATGTTACATTTTTGGATCCCGAATGACAAATTCTAGCCATTTGTTGGTCCGGAATGAAGGATTCCGGCCATTGTGGGTCCGGAATGAAGGATTCCGGATATTTTTGGGTCCGGCAGTTTTTTTAAAAACAAGATTTTTTAAATTCGAATTCTCAATTTCCTACATATTTGAGCCGGCATCAAAAATATTTGGGATTTAATTTTGAAACTTTTTAGGTCTTATTTTTGAATTTTTGGGGTTTAAAAATTACGTCTCTGGTTATAGAGTTTCAAACTAGGACAAATTGGCGCCGCCAATGGAAGTTTTTAAAACACACATTAAATTTGATAAGAAATTTATGTTCATTGGAAGCGCTTGTACAGCCAAAGTTTGTCAATAAGTCATCAGAAAATGTAAAAACATAATTTATTAAACAAATAAATATGAATTATTTGTTGAATGTTAAATAGTATTGATTCATTTTTATTTGCTATTTCATCAGATAACGGGTGTATTCTTCACATGAAAAAAATTTCAACGTTTTATTTTATTTCATTTTCATTTAAGCAATCTTTCTATTATAACGTACATATTGCGTTGTCAACAATTCAAATATGGTGAATAGTGGGAATGCCCGGAGGTATTTCCCGTACCTCCAAAATGTAAAAGGGGCGAATAATAACCTTTATTCAGACGGGGGTTTTGCAGACATGGGAGTGGGGGAATGGGCAAAGGTGTTCGGGAGCCCAATCCCCGATCGAATGAATGAAGGCCCTCAGGGGGAACAAAACGAACACTGGTGGGGCGGGGCGATCAAATGGTGTGAGGAGTGAGTGATCAGATTGGGCTGAGTCAATGTAATAAACAAAATTTGATTAAAAAATTCGCTTAAATTTATTACTTTGGAAATTACTTTAGATTTTATTTGTCAAATGAGCATAAAAATGGCCAATTTTAAACTAAAGCCGTGATTTGACGTGATACGTAATCCGTCCATGATTTTGAAAAAATTTAATTAATAGAGAAACCCCAAAATTTTTTGAACTTATTTCGGTGACATTCTCATTCCAATGTCATACAGAAGCAGCAAAATTTTTTAATATTTTTGTTATGAAAATTGCGCAATATTCTGAATTTGTTGGTTTTCGAAATTTTTCAAAAATACAATTTGAAAATATAGTTTTGAAGAGATCGATGTTTTTCTTAGGGAATTATTCAAAAATCCAAAAAAAGGATTTTTTGTCCTAAGATTTTAAGTCACTAATTACCAGGGCTAAGATTTTTAGGGTTCTGCAATGGATTGGACTCCGAACCGTCGGAATCCGAGTAGCGCTTTCGGACTTTTTTGTTCGAGCCCGGATTCGAACAAATTTTCCAAATGGTCTAATATTGAATAAATTAAGAAAATAATAAATCACCAAATTTTCATTGTTTGCAAATTAAGAATTCTTTAATTTTTATTGAAATGTTAATTATTTTAGTTTTAAATTGCAGAAATTGATTTTTTGGCTGAAGAATTGCTGGATTGTTTGGTGGAGCGAGACTAAAAAATAAAAAATTTGGACTTAAATAAATAATTTTTGAAAAATATATGAAAATACGTTATTTCTTTGTTTTATGCTTCAGACATTTTTTTGTCCATAATGATTATATGAATGCCGATTTCATTTTGGGTTGTCAATTATTACTTTTTCTAATTTTTTTTATCAGAGCTGATAAAAACAATTTATTAAATTAAAAAATTAGTTAATATTTTATTATTCTTAAACGCCAGATCCGGTCTCTAACCGGAAATTGTCACCATTTCCTTTCAATTGTGATCAATACTTTTAGGGTTGACAGGAAATTGGAAAATGATCACCAACATTATTACTTCTGAGCAACTCCAATTTATTTGGGCTAAAAATTTACCATTTTATTATATTTCATTTTGTGAATATTTATTAAACTTTAAAATTTAAGAATATTTTTGCGATAAATTATTTAACACAAAATTATTGACTAATTAATATTTACAATTACAATCGAATCTTGCATTAAATTATAAAATTAATTGGTATTTTCAGAAATGGAACAGTTTTGGATTATAATTTTGATCTTGTTTTTTGAAAACAAATTCACCCGACAAAGCCAAATCCGTAAAAGTTAAATTGGAGCTCAAAACATTTGATGAAATATTCGGAGAAGGCTGGTGGGACAAAAGTGAAGCCGAAGATTTGAAAACGCCGCCAATAAACTTTGGACAAAATGTCCATCGCCAAATCGACCGACAGAACACCCAAATTGGACAAAATGAACCCAATTCAACTGAACAGCTTGGAAAAATTGAACCCAATTCAATTGATCAGAATCCTCCTCTCACAGAGGCTGATCAGTTTGGACAAATTGAACCCAATTCAACTTATCAGAATGCTCCTCTCACAGAGTCTAATCAGTTTGGACAAATTGAACCCAATTCAACTGATCAGAATCCTCCTCCTCTCACAGATTCTGATCACTTTGGACAAATTGAACCCAATTCAACTGATCAGAATCCTCCTCCTCTCACAGAGTCTGATCACTTTGGACAAATTGAACCCAATTCAACTGATCAGAATTCTCCTCTCACAGAGTCTGATCACTCTGATAAGGCCAAAATTGGCGAAGAAATAACTTCAAATGAAAAACGTAAAATTATTGACAAATTCCACGCAATGAAAGACGAATTTAAGCAAAAAGCGAAATTTTCGTCAAAAGAATGGACTCAAATTGAGCAGAAAATCGTTAAACATTTAAAAGTAAATCGCAAAAAAATATATGAATGGAAAAAAGAATTTGGCCTAAGTCAAAAAAAGACAAAAAATGAGCGAAAAAATTTGGTAGAGAAATTTGATCAAATGAAAGCCGAGTTAAAGCGGGCCGGAATCAAAAACTCTCAAAATGAATTAGATAAAACTGTTGCAAAAGAGTTGGGCCTCAGTTCACGCACTTTGTTTAGATGGAAAAAGCAATTTAAACGACAGCAAGTTATGAGCCCGGCGGTTAACTTCGTTTTTAAATAGGTTAATTGGAAAAACACCCAAAATCGGAGTTTTTAATATGGGAATAAGTTTTTTAAGAATTCTCTAATTGTTTAGTATCATCATTTTAGTTTTAAAAGCTATTTTTGTAGAGAATTTTGTTGGCTATTTATCCCTATGGGCGGGTTTTTGCGGAAAAAATTCATGCCCACAGGGATTTTTCCCGTAAATTTACCCTATTTACAATGTATTTTGGGGTTTTCGGGATTCCGAAGATTGACCAAATTGGTGCAATTATCATCTTTGTTCAGTATCAAAAGTTATGTTTGCTTTAATTATTTTTTGGAATTTTGAAATGGCTAAGGTTATTCCATTTAATGCCGACGCTGGGAATTTTTAGATATTATAAAATATATGCATAATCGAAAATAGCTAGTCGATATGTTAAAAAAAAGTTTCAAACGGAGAATTTATTGAAACGAATTTCAATATATATTTAGTAAAAAAAATTTCAATTAATCCAATCTCAAACACTATTACATCGTCATGTTGAGTCAAGGGCCTACAAACTCCGTATATTTTCAATGGTTCTTAATTTCATCTTTAAATTGTTTTTTCCAACGACGTAGGCTTATTGTTGAAATCTTCAACACATCAGCAATAACGGTATTTGACATTTTTGGATTCTTCCCTTTTATTTTGGCATATTTCTTCAAAATTCCAATTTTTGTTGCTTTTGTTGCTGACAGAAAGGCCAAATTTGCGCTTTCATTCAACAATTGTAGCTCTACAAACGCCCAATTTTTTTGCAATTTTATCATCAAGTTCATGTTTTGAGCCGCTTTTGAGTTTTGCCTTTTTACATTTGCTTTTTATCTTTTCAAATTGTTTCAAAATTTGACGTTTTTCGGACTCAGAAAACTTTGATTTAGACTTTGTTTCTCGACTTAGACCCAATTCTTTGCTCCATTTATAAATTGTTGTGCGACTAACACCCAAGCCATTTAATATTTTTGCCTCAATTTGAACCCATTCTTTGGCTAAGTGTGCGCGTTTATTTTTTTCCCGATAATTTCCTTTCATTTCACGGAATTTTTGAATAATTTCACGTTTTTGCTGATCAGTTTTAATTTTATCACATTCATTGGACTCATTTTTCTGTTCATCAACACTCTCATCATGATCTGTTGCTGAATTGTTTTCGTCTTCCGACCAATTTTCATCATAAATTTCATCAAATTTCTGTTTCAATATTTCATCAATATTTTTCTGATCAGAAGTGTTTGGAGCTTGTCCGTCCTGAACTTCTTCTTTAACATGACGACAGTTCAAGTCTTTTGAATCATTACTTTCATCGTCCCATCCTTTTCCAAATATTTCGTCAAATGATTTGCAAAGTTTTGGTTGTTGTCCTCCATCGCCCACAGAATAAGCATTTTTGATAAAATTGGTTGCAAAGAATAAAATAAGGATTAATAGCCGAAATTTCATTTTTGCACTTTTTAAATTTTATTTAAAATGTTAATGATTTTAGTAATAAACTAGTTTTAGTCAAAAAAGTCAATGTTTATTAATCCAATGCTTTTATTGGTTCCCTGAAAAGATCAAATCGTTCAAAGCCAAAATTTTTAAAATTAAGAATATTATTATTTAGAGGCAATATTATTTTATTTAGAAAAATCTAAAACAAATAATCTTAGCCTAACAAATTATTACAATGAATTTATTTGTCGTCGCATGCTCGCCAGGGATGGTCGAATTGAAAAACGGACAACGAAAATTTTTTAATGATAAATATTGTTTAAAATATTCACAAAAAATTTGACGGTTGTCATTATGCATTTGCAATATGATATACCTAGACCCGAACTTCACGGAAAGCTCGCTGACCACGGTGGCAGGACGTAGATCCTGTCCGCCCTCCAGGCCATGGGCACATGCACGACGTCCTACTCCTCCCGATCTCTTGGCCGGAACAGTCCCATCGGCTGTTGGGCTTGGCGGGCATAGACTACGATGCGCACCTCTTCAATCTGCACAGGAGTCATTACAACGCCCTTTCACCGGGACCGCGGCGAACTGCCGACAGTCGGCGGGTCGTGGGAGAGGCGGGCCTTCACCAACGGGGGGGGGGGGGGTGGTGTACTCGCAGGTGCTCCAAACCTGCACTTACAGCGACTTGACTGTCTTCTGTGGCCGCTCTCCCCCCACGCACTGTCTGATTACACGTCCTCCTCTCTCGAAGTTGGAGCCGAACATACTTCACCGCCACCGCCTCTGCCTGGCAACTACCTGTCCTTGATGTAGCCATGCCGGCTGTTCCATGCACCCGATTTCAGCCATGCGTTCGTTCTACGGAATCCACCGCAGCGTCTGTACCAGGGATGGGCGGAATCCCGTTTTCCGTTGTTTTTGGGTCTTTTTCCGTTTTCCGTTAAAATGCCCTTTTTAACGGAAAAAATATACACCCCTAAGAATGGGGTTTTTGAGGATTGGAATGCGATTGATTTAGAAGGCCGCTGAAAAAAAGACATCCTTCAAAATTTTAATAAATAATTACTGTTAATATACGCTTTCAGTGCTGAATATGCGAGTTCCGATGATCGCACCTGCCAGCGCCGAAGCACTGCAGGTTGAATATGACTGGGCAATAGTTTGAAAGCACAAAGTCTTCTTAAATTTTGAAGTTTTCACTAAAAATTTCTGACTATAACTTTTTGAGTCTCGAAATTCTTAAAAATATWTGTAATAAAAAAAGTGCACTGATTTTTTTGCATTTTATGACACTAAAATAATTGAGATCATTCAACTTTGAACAAACTAAGAAATTTAAATAATCACGAATTTTTGCTGACCAAAATTTTTTTATCTAAATTACCATCAACAAAACTATTTTAAAAAAAAAGAACCAATTTTATAAATATTTTTTCCTCGACCATTGATGTTTATATAAAGTGATAAATTGTCTTACGCAACCAGGATCCGAACCCACAACTGAACCACCCACACAGACACGGTAAAATATCAACTCGCTTCGGGGTTCGGGGTGGAGGCGGCKTTCGTCTTCCTTTCGCTGTAAGCCAAAATCGGACATTTTGCCGAGTAAGCCAAAATCGGGCATTCGCTGAGTAAGCCAAAATCGGACATTTTGCCGAGTAAGCCAAAATCGGGCATTCGCTGAGTAAGCCAAAATCGGTCATTTTGCCGAGTAAGCCAAAATCGGACATTTTGCCGAGTAAGCCAAAATCAGACATCTCGGTTGTGTTGAGAAAAATGTCGGGTCGGGAGAGATGGGCAATGCACCAGAAGGACTCAGCCAAGCTTCTGCACTAGATAATAAAACGGCAAAAGAAGAAGTCAACCTATCAGAGCGGACGGTCACCGATATTACGGCAAAGGTCGCGAGCAGTAGTGAAAACGATGGAGCAGCACTGCCATTAAG